>VWZE01023038.1:9019-19512 GCA_013396675.1 Eubucco bourcierii | reverse complement strand
CCTCCTCTTCTCCAGGCTTAACAACCCCAGCTTGTTCAGCCTCTCCTCACAGGGCTGTGCTCCAAGCCCCACACCAGCTTTGGTGCCCTTCTCTGGAAACATTCCACTGCCTCAACATCTCTCTTGAATTGAGGGGCCCAGAACTGGACACAGGACTCAAGATGTGGCCTGACCACTGCTGAGCACAGGGGCAGAACAACCTCCCTTGCCCTGCTGGCTACGCTGTTCCTGATCCAGGCCAGGATGCCACTGGCTCTCCTGCCCACCTGGGCACACTGCTGGCTCATGTTCAGCTACTATCTACCAGTACCCTCAGGTCCCTTTCTACCTGACTGCTCTCCAGCCACTCTGTCCCCAACCTGTAGCATTACTTGGGATTGAAAGATTTTCTTCTGTTTTTAAATCATTCATTAAGATATTAAAAATTTGTCTGAATATACACTAATATTCTGGGCATGTTTGAAACATGAGTTTTCCTTGTACATTTGTAACAATTAGGAAGAAGACAAAAGAAATCTTTTCCTCTTCACAAAACTTTTTGATTGTCTTACAGTCATTAAAATGCACAGCTTTTGCAAAAGGTAAGTATCATGGTTTACCTGTACTAGTGGGAGGTGTCCCTGCCTATGTCAGGGGGTTGGAACTAGATGATCCTTGAGGTCCCTTCCAACCTTACCATTCTATGATTCTAATAGCCACCAGACAGTAAAAGATTGCTGTTGCATATTTTCTGGGACAGTGGTAAGGAATTATTGTTTCAATAAGTCCCAAAGAATATGCAGCAGCATTTATCTGCTATCTTTAGGATAACTGAATTAGGAGGAGAGGTCACCTTTAAAATACTTACTCTCATTCTCTAAGGCCACATAAAGTCTCTGCTGTTATAGAGACTCTACAAGAATTAAATCCTTTCTTTCCTGAAACCTAAGGGAAAAAAAATCACATCATTCTATCTCCCCTTGTTCAATAGAATGCTCAACAGAAAATAAATGCCTCCCTGTTAGTCTGTTACTGAACAGAAGGGAGAAAAACACTAAAGCACCTGGCACACTGGCAGCGAAACTGTTGAGCAACAGCTTTAAAGGAAAGCAAAAAGTAACAAACCAATCCCTGTCTTGGAGAACTTCTAGACTAGACTAGACTAGATCTAGATTTTCTGCCCAACATCTCATCTTCTAATTTTTACCTAATACTCCTCTAAGCATTCATGATGGTAATCCACACATCCAAGCACATAAGGCTGTGCTGGTTTAACACAGCCATTTTTACCTACAGCACAGAAGTGAGGGAAAGTAAAAAACCAAAAACCTCTGTTCTGTGATAAAGAGTTGAGATAAAAAGAGTTTAACATAAATGAGATAATATAATGTACTTCAACCTGTTGCAGGAAAAAAAGCATAGTAAAATGCAAAAAGCAGTAGCAGAAGTCAGTGAACTAAACCCCAGGCCAACAAGCTACCCCTCCATTCCTCCCCTACCTGCCACTATATCAGTACAAGAGATCAGCACCCTCAAGCCTGGAAACCAAAAGCAGCAACCAGAACAGGAAGTCTCTCACATTACAATCTGAACTTCCAGCCCTGTAATACTTTGCTCCATCCAGCACTTTCACTTTGACACTGGTATGATGATAGAATGGTTTTGAATAACAGAAGCAAATTTCAACTCAGCTCATGACAGAGGCATAGATTGTAGAGCAAGCTTAAAGAGAATCACAGAATCATAGAATGGTAAGGTTGGAAGGGACCTCAAGGGTCATCTAGTTCCAACCCCCTGACCTGGTACAGATCACTCAAGGCCTCCTCCAACCTGACCTTGAACACCTCCAGGGAGGTTGTGGAGCACAGAATCACCCAATGTGATCAAGATCACATTGGGTGATTCTGTGCTCCACAACCTCCCTGGGCAACCTGTGCCAGTGTCTCACCACCCTCACTGTAAAGAACTTGCTCCTAACATCCAGTCTAAATTTCCCCTCTGCCAGTTTAAACCCATGATAAATCCACCAAACCCCCATACTGTGTAAACAGCTACTTTCCTGAGGTTGTTCTGAAAACGGAATATTAGGCTTGTTTTCTGTAGCATTATGGAGATTACACAAAGTGGAATTTTACTTAGAAATCCAAGCAAGATAAAGAGTAACAAAGGAGAAATTACTATGCTGCAGGAAACAAACATGCAAACAGTTTTCTCATGAGACATTTGATAGATGTCAAAACAGTGTCTTTTCAAGATAGATTTAAGAAATTGCCAAAACGAAAGGGAATAATGGTTGTGTGAATACACTTTAATAATATTTTTTTGTTTGTTTATACAAAAGAACTCTTACAAAAATTGTAAACAGTTCTGTGTTTCCTAGGAAATTAAATGTATTAAAGAACTGCCAATTCATCACAGCCTTGTTCTATCCTGCATACTTGATTCTCCACGGAAGCACATTACCCATCATTCTAAGCACCAATGGATGAAAAATGCAGCCTATGCTGGATCTTCCTACCCACTGCAACAGTCATTCAGCTGTTAATGAAACACTCAAATTGCTGTTTTTCCATTATTCCATGTGTCATTGACCAAACTCAAGGTGGATATGCAGTATTTTTGTTAATTTCACTAACTCCTCTGATCAATTTTTTAACAAAGTTTTATTTTATATTACTTCCCTATCATCCTGCTTTCTTCTAGGAAGAACTGTGGCAGGTCTCAAATGCAGCTACTAACACATTTTTTCTTTTATCTTCTACAGTCTCTTTGGATTTGTTCTGTCCTTGTCTACGAAATTAAACCAATCATCTATTAGATTTCATCCCTTTTGATTCCCACTAGCACTATGTTCTTCCTTCCTATAACCACATCTATTCTCACTTCAAGTAGCACAGTTGTGGAATGCCTCAATTTTTTTCTGAAGGTGCTTCAGAGAATGCAATCTTTGTAATGTTTTGCATTACCAAACAGATCAAAACCGATTCTGTCCCAAGCTTTTGTTCTCCATGTCATGACTGAATTACACAAAGGAATGTTAAATTTTAGTATTTTGTCACAGTTGTGATCCTCATGAACTATTCATCAGAAATATGCTAAAAAAACCCTCTGTATCTGTTTAAAAAAAAATGTTTGAAGTGCTTATTCATAAAACTATAAAATGGGCTGTTAAGATGTGAACCAGTAAAAGACAGAGGACAGCCTGTGATCAAATTGTATTGCTATTTCCTTTTGAATTGTAGACTTGTCAATTGAGTTTCACTGTGTTGATAGATTTGGAACAGACAGACATATTAAAATGTGCATCCAGATTGGCTGAATTGTTACCTTTGTAATAGAATCTTTTGTTGAGTGGAAGGGTCAGAATTATATACTGACACTAAATAATATCTATAGATGTGTATTCTCAAGTACTTTTGCAGAAACTGTTTCATCTTCATGAACTGGTTTTGATGTGAATAGAGTTGAAGTTGTTATGTGAGCACAGAAAAAGATAATCATAGAATCATAGAATGGTAAGGTTGGAAGGGACCTCAAGGATCATCTAGTTCCAACCCCCTGCCATAGGCAGGGACACCTCCCACTAGCACAGCTCACTCAAGGCCTCCTCCAACCTGGCCTTGAACACCTCCAGGGAGGGAGCAGCCACAACCTCCCTGGGCAACTCATCTGGTACTCATCTGGTGATTCATGCCTCTTAGCTGTATATATACTCACTGTAGGATATTCTTTCTTTTTAAAGAGACATACAACTGATCACTTAATAATCACATGATGTCAAAAGTCATATTTCTAAAAGTCCAAACCCTTGCTTTGGAAATAAAAAATAAATGACATTGAAGGTCCATCTGACAGCAACTCACAGAATCTAATTCAGTTGCCATTTTCCAAATTTCTACAGGTACCCAAAAACAATTGGCACTATAGGAGGTGTTACAATGATTTGGTTCTTTAATTCTGCCTCCCTATCTGTTTTTCACATTTTCTTATGGTTTTGTGGCTGCCTAATGTTAGGGAAGGTTGTTAATCTTTATGTTAAGAGTGCTTCTACTCTTCTCTTTTTTTTTTTTTTCATTGTGGGTATGGTACTTGGGCATATGTCAGAAAAAGCTTCTGTGGTCTTGTTAGTTTTGCTGTCCATGCAGACCACATCTTAGAATAGAATGGAGAAGACAGTGTTATTTTTATGAAAATGGGAACAAACAGTTCTCACAAATTATATATATGAAAATTTGCCCTTTCTTGTAAAGAAGAAGTGGAGTACCAGGACTGGTTTTCTGAAGACCTTTTAAAGCATCAGAAATGGCATTTCTCTCTATGATCAGCCTAGTGTAACTGTTAGTTTTGCCTCTTGACGTACACATCAAAATAAGGACTATGGGGAGTCAGATTGTTCTTTGGTCACGTTCTCATTTCTTTGGTCACGTTCTCAGTTCTTCTCCTATTTCCCAATAAATAGATTCTTAATTTTATTGCCTCAGTTCTGCATGGAATTAGTCTTCACTCTTTGACTGCTTTATTTTCTAAGCTGTAATCTTATGATAGCAGGAGTGCACTAAAGGAATCGTTACGTTACTTGCTTAAAGTACAAGATCTGTGAACTCAAGAGAGAGAGTTTTCAAAAATGTCACCTTATGCAGTTTGCTCCTACAAGATGTAAGAATGGCAATCTTGAGAACAATTTGGGAAAATAATACTGAGAGCAATCTCCGTCATTTAGGGACGTTTCCACTTTGAGAACAAGATGTAAAGCTTGTACTGTTCCTCTTTCTCAAAGCAGAAAAAAAAAATAAAATAAAATTTGCAGATAAATACATTTTAAGAAGATCAAGTGATTTACAGGTGCTGTAGAAAAGGTTATGCAGGTATTCAATTATATATTTGTGGACTTGCTTCAAGTCAAGTGTAATGGGCATCGTAATGGATTTGCGACTTGAGTATTGTAGAGACATTCTGCCTGAGACTTTCTGCCTGAAAAAAAATTTTGAGTTCCACCACCTACCTGTTTTTTGTCTTTTTGGAAAATGGTATTGATGTTGCTGTACTTTACTGGTAGCATATTGTATCAGACTCCTGGTAGTCAAAAAGAAATTGGAGTCAAAATGGACCTTTTCTTAGAAGTGTTGTGGGTAGCCTCCAAGTGGTTTATTAGTAGGTTCGTTCTCCTTGTTCTTTTTTATGGCTGTTTATTTCAAGTCACAGCGTAGTCCAAAATTAACAGGGAAAATGAATAAGAACAAAAGAAAAAAAAAATGTAACTGATCATTTATGAGGTGAAAAAGTATTTTACATTCAGTTGTTTCTTTTTAAATTATAGCTATAAGAGCACTGAAGCAATTTAAAAGCAAGAGTAATTCCTCTAGCAAGAGAGAAGTTGGTGAGAGAGGGAAAGAGAAGAAAGATTTGGAACATCAGAGAACAAAGAGGAATCGCCAGTTTCCAAAAATATGGTTAACAAAATACTCCTGGTTAAAATATGATGATGAAAAGGGAATAATGTTTTGTGCCCCATGTCGTAAGCATAATGTGGATTTAGGGGAAAATATTCATAATTTTTGTTCTGGTACTGATGACTTCAAACTTGAATTTATAAATACACACCAGAGTAGTGAAGCTCATGCCTGGGCTACCTGCATGGAAGCTGCCAGCACCGCTTCACCAGATACAGCTTCTGCTGAGCAGATGCTGAAGACCATGAACTCCATAGCATTAGGTAGAGCAGAAAATGTTTTTAGAACATTCCATGTTATTGCTAAATCTGGTCATCCCTTTGCAGACCTTGACTGCATGTGCAAACTAACTGGTAAGAAAGGAACGGATATCGGTTCTCTATTTAGAAATGACAAGTTAACCCAAGCACTTTTACATTTCATTGATGAAGCAGAAGGAAGAACTTTGAAGGAGAAACTGGATAAATGTAAATTCTTTTCTGTTGTTAGTGACAGAGTCATGGACAGTATAATTGAAGTAGTGGCAGTTGTCTGCATACTCTTTGGAAAAATCCATTGCCAGATTACTAGAGGGCAACCTGTTAAAAAAATGGACGCTTCAGCTATAAAAAATGCAATCGAGGACACAATGCAAATGAATTTTCGTCTCAGTCTGGCAAGCTGCGGCTGGTCAAGAGAATTAGTTGGATTTGGAAGCACTAGCACAGATGTCCTGCTAGCAGAAAATAACAAAGAACCTAAACTGAGGGAAATTCAACTGTGTGTACAGTCTGCGAATTTCTTTGTTGACTGCCTAAAGATGGCTTACGGAGGAGCACCGAAAAACATTCACCTCTGCAACGTCTTCGGCGACGCCTTGAGAAATATGTATTATTTTTGTCATAACTCATCTCTGAATAAGAATAACCTCAAAACCACATATGAAACAATAAAGTTATGCTCCACTATTCCTTCTTTCATTGGAGGCACCCAGTGGTTTCCTCGTCTGCAAAGAGTTCTACAATTTCTCCTTAAAATTTATCCTGCCATTATTCTACGTCTGAGTAAGGTAAATCACTTAAAACTCACATGGAATGCCAGCAAAAAATTAACTGTTGTGGATAATTTTGGTCCACTTACCTGACACTTTCTCTCTTGTTACCCAGATGGAAAGAGACGCAAGAGCTTCAAACAGGCAGAAAGTCAAACTCCTTTTACACCCATTTCTGAGAATGGAGATAGTAAACTTTTCTCACTTCTTGTTGGATATCATCAATGTCCTCGACATTCTGTCACACATTACTCTGGATCACAATGCCTTCATAGCAGATGTATTTGCAACCATGGAGTCAATCTTGGAGACACTGCAGATGTATCAAACAAGGTCTGGCATTTCTAACGATGGAACTTGTTATCTCTTAAAACACAGTGAAAGAGTATTGTATATTGGTTTGTATCATGTATCTTTCAGAGGTGGTCCAAAGGAATGCCTGATGGAGACCGTTCAGCATTTTCATGGTTACCAGCTTATGGACAATAGAAATATTTCAGCAGTACGACCCAAAGTGCTAAGTACAAAAAAACAGAGTTGTTTTTGCAATACAAGTCAAGATGCTTTGAGAGCAACCATTACTGGAAGTTTCAAACTACGACCTGAAAAAATTAAACAAGGTATAGTGCCGTGATAGTGGCTATTTGTAACACACCTTCTGCATTTGTTGAAAGCATAAAAATATTTTTTTTCTTTTGCTTCTGTTACAGAATTTGGTGAAAAACAAGTGACTGTCTTGATTAAACATCATGAGGTCAAGCTAGATACTGCTATAGTGAAAAAATGTGAAGCAGAAACTGAATGGAGCACACTGAAACTAGAGCTATATAACAGGTTATAAGACAACTGCATTTGTGTCTGCTTTCTATTTCCTCAGAAGGATTGTGGAAATACATTTTTTGTGATAGTTATAATCATACTTCTTACTATGCTTTTTAGATTTCAGAACATCCAGACCTTGACATGGGTTTCACTGAACTCAGGTTATTCAAAGAAATATCCCAGCAGCCTGATGTTGGAAGATTCGATCCTGACTTCGACAACATGCTCGGAAACAGAGTCTTGAGTCAAATGAAACTCCCTGTGACGCATTTGCATGCTAAACTAAGGTCTGAAAGTGTGATGGATCTGTGGTAACTCCAATGAACTCTGCAGATACCAAAAAAGATGACACCCAGAAAGCTGTTCATATGTGCAATGATACTTGGCAGAGAAACGGAAGGCTTCAGGGAAGTGACGATAAAAGTAACACAAGATTACAACTCTTGAGTTTGCCTTGGAAAGTCTTTGTGGAGTTTGTTGGATTTAATTTAAGTCTCCTTGTAACATATATGGGCAGTTTAACAAAATAACTTGCAGGGTTAATGAGTGTAAGCATTTACATTTTTATCATAATGCATTATAATGTTAAAATGCAACTTTTCCCTATGTTCACCACTGAGTCACTAGCAGAGGTTTACATACACGTGTACCTGACTTCTACAAGTCTGAAGCTAATGAACAAAAATAATGGAGTACATTATTAGCTTGGCAACAT
This sequence comes from Eubucco bourcierii, assembly GCA_013396675.1. Classification (NCBI taxonomy): domain Eukaryota; kingdom Metazoa; phylum Chordata; class Aves; order Piciformes; family Ramphastidae; genus Eubucco; species Eubucco bourcierii. Next base: position 11,516 of record VWZE01023038.1, on the reverse strand, counting down.
GTGGACAAAAGAATGACTCTTAACTTCTACCTAATTTTTTGCGTTTACTGGAGTCATAATAAATTATAACCACAGGAGTTAGTTGTCACCGTACCATCAGATGTCAATAGTTGAAGAAAATTCACTGGTTCTGAAAATCCTGATTTATTATTTCTGATAAAAGTGCAGAATATCAGCACACTATTTCTGTAAAATTATTACTTGACCTCTGTAGCCTATGAAAATTTTGGGTTACACCTTTTCTCCATATATGTATGTGTTGCTGTTTTGCATTCTCTTGTGGATAAGGTTTAACATGAAGGTTTTACAGATTTTCATCAAGCTTATACTCAGAAGAGTTTCCTATACAGGCAGAACAGATCCATTTTCCACTGCTGACTATTGACTGCACAAATCAGCGTTCCCACAGAAATACTCTTACATATCCAGGATATGACCAATACACTTCACAACTTGGAGCACATTTTTTTCCCTGTGAAAATGTGAGGGTTGCAGTAAGAACGCTTTATCTTGATTTTAATCTAAGAATGAGAATTTTTCAGAGATCTAAGAATGAGAATTTTTCAGGGAGTGTCTGGTTTTGTGATTTCATCATTCAACATGCTCCAGATGCAGCTTTCTAATTGAAAATTTCCAATCATGGCCAAGCGTGCTGGCAGAATATAGTTCTACCATCAAGGGACAAGCCAATACATCAAAAGAGAGATAAAAAGAAGTCATTAATGATTCTTCTTCTAACAGGGATGAAGATGACATAGACATAATAAGGGGGAAATAAATGTGGGGTCATTCACCTTTAAATGAATCCTTTTATAAATGAAGATTTGCTCTGTTAATTGCAGGAGATATATACTAGATGCACACACATACACAAAAATAGCCTCTTCTGTGTGTCTCACATAGATATTTATGCTACTTCTAGGTCTAAGTAAGTTATGAATGCAAACCTTGTTAAGGGCTGTTAGTCTGCTCAAGTAGAGTTAATCTCTAGGGATCAGAAAAAGAAGGAAGTACTGTGCATTATGTAGTTCATTATAAAAGATCTATCATTGAAATATCCTTGTGATTGATAACAAAAATGTTTAATTAGGCTTTACTTAATAAGTAGCAAGATATATATTTTACAGGGTATCTGATTAGGTATGGGAAATTCCTAATTCTAAGGATTTTTGGGTGAACTAGATGACCTCTAGAGGTATCTTCCAAAGAAATGCATTCTATGATTCTGTGGTTTTCTCTTTAGTAACATAACATCAAAGTTTTCTGCTCATGGTTTTCCAACAGAAAGATTTTTGATGTCATGACATGAGAAAAAGTTTGAAAATATACCCCCAGAATGCTTAATGGAAGAAGGCAGATCGCAAAGTAATGGCCAAATGTACAATCAGAACCTAAAACACTTAAGTCATTTCTGTGGTGCATGAGGACAACATAGAATCATAGAACATCACAATTGTAGTATTAGGACTGAAGATAATGGATATAGTGCTCTTGGAAAAATACTAGTGAAATCTTACTATAGCAACAAAAAGTTGGAAAGGGATATCAAGAAGTCATCATTGTCTAAAACTGGGGTCAAGTTTAGTTAGAAAACTCTTTTTTGTGAGTTTTTTAAGCAGTCAACTCTAGAATGTGTAGTTTGTTTTCCTTGATGTCCTTCTGATTAAATAGGCTTTTACTACCTCCAATATTTTCACTGCAAATAAACTGTGATTCACATCATTCTTCTTAACTGCACTTATGGAGAGGGTGCTATCCCTATCCTCTCTGTAACATTACCTGTAAAAGTATGGTTGTGTTTTCTTATAATCTCCCTTTTGTAGGTGGAACTAGCAGAATTCCTTGACCTTGCTATTCAGGACATGTTTTCTTAGCCTGCAATGGTTCTAGACACTTTATTCTTGGCACTTGGTAGTCTCCATATGTGCTTCTGGACCTGCAAATTCCAAAATGCTATGCCAGCAGAAACCTTAACAGCTAAAAAGAATGCAAGGATTATTTTTAGTGTCTCCCCATGTACTTTCTGGTGATATCATAATCTGCCATAATTCCTAGAACCTTTTCTACGGAAATTTTACTTTGCCAGCAAGATTCACATTGTGACATTTGGGCAGTTTATTATTTCATCCCAGTGTGACACTTTACACTTTTTCTTTTCGAATGTTGTCCTTTTTGTCCTAGATTGTATCCTCCATTTGTAGACTTCACTTTTAATTCTAATAATATTCTCCAGTGTGCTTAAAAGGCCTTTCCTGATTTACTTGCAGTGCAATAAATCCATTAATTTGTCTCCTCTTATTTCCTCAAACTACTCTGATTAGTTTCCAGTGAAATTTACTTACTGATTTTGACAATCTTGCCAGCTGTTCAACATCTGGGGAGACCTTATTGCTGTCTACAACTACCTGAAGGGTGGTTGTAGCCAGGGGGAGGTTACCTTCTTCTCTCAGGCAAGCAGCAGCAGAACAAGAGGACACAGTCTCAAGCTGTGCCAGGG
>VWZE01023035.1:12804-23838 GCA_013396675.1 Eubucco bourcierii | reverse complement strand
CAGGTCCTGAACTAATTCCTCATGGATTTCCAGGTGTCACTCCAGGATTTTGCCAAAGGTCCCTCTCCAGCTCTCCTCTGGCCCCCTTTAAATACTGGGATGCTGCTAGAAGTTCTTACCAGGTATTTTGTTTATTGAAAATTGTTTTATAAATATATTTTATATTGTTTTATTATTTCTTTCCTCCCCTTTATTCTCCTCTCCTCTCCTTGAGTCTCCTCTCCTCGAGTCTCCTCTCCTCTCCTTGAGTATCCTCTCCTCGAGTAAAGTCTCCTCTCCTCTCCTTGAGTCTCCTCTCCTCTCCTCAAGTCTCCTCTCTTCTCCTCTCGTCTCCTCTCCTCCTTCCTTCCTTCCTTCCTTCCTTCCTTCCTTCTTTCCTTCCTTCCTTCCTCCCTTCCTCTAAACTATTTATTTTAACCAGAGTCATTACTTGTTTCTTTTCCCCTTATAACTCAACCAGTGCCACAGCTCTAATTCATTTTGCCTAACATGGGCATTTTAACCAAAAGTGCTGTAAAACATCATGCTCTGACTGTCAAAATCATTTGGGTTGATTCTTGCATTCTTACTCACTCTGCATAGTATCTTCCTCTTTAAAAAGTCATACTGATTTCATTGTGGATAGATTCTGAGAAAAATTATAACAGTCTGTCTGCTGCTCAGCTTTGAATTTATGATAAAATGCCTGAGAAATTCGGAAAACAAAATGAATCATTAACACTAGGAATAAAATTACCATCCCTTTAGATCTTTCATCCAAAATAAGCACTCCAGAGGCTGCTGAAGACTTTGAGCAACCTTGGCATGTATTTTAAAACATAATGTAGAGACTGCAATAAATAAAACCTCCCAAAAAAGCAATGCTCTTCTGTCCTCCCACTCTCTAACACCCCATTTAATTCCTAGTCATAAGACCCATGCACCTCCATCACACCTTCCCACGAGATATCCCACCCGTTGCTGCCTCCCTCAGAGCACACAGATGGACTTTGGAGCATTCCCAGAATGTCAACAGTTTATGGCTATTTTAGACCTTGGCAAGGAAAAGCATTCCAGAGGAAAAGTCCCTGGCAAAGGAATGCTTTGCCAGCAGCTCTGTACTCTTTTTGAAAGAGGGGAATTGAGCTTGAGGGAATCTGCAGGTGTCAGAAGTGACAATGTGAATGGTACAGACGAGTGCTGACCACAACTCAGATCAGCAGTTTTGTGCACACACACACACACACACACACACACACACACAAATCCGGCTGCTATGTCATTGACTCAAGATCATAGAACCATAGAATGGTTTGGGTTGGAAGAGACCTTAAAGATCACCTGGTTCCAGCCTCCCTGTGGTTTTAATCACTGCTCCTCGTTTTAAGAAGACTATGGATTCCAGTCTAGTATTTGCTTGCAACAGTAGCCAAAGCCCTACAGCTCAACTTGTTCCAGCACAGCTCAGTAGTAACTGCTGTTTGAAAAATATTGGTTTCTTATTGGATCTGTAGAAAAATAACAGATTCACAGATTGCACTGGGTTGCAAGGGACCCACGAAGGTCATCTTGTCCAGCTTCCAACTAGACCAAGCTGCCCAGGGCCACATCAAGTCTGATCTTGAATGTCTCCAGGGACAGGGCCTCAACTCAGCTGGGGAAACCTGCTCCAGTATTTCATCATCCTCATTGTAAAGAACTTCCTCTTGATGTCCAACCTAAACCTACCCTTCTCCAGTTTCAAACCACTGCCCCTTATCCTATCACTATAAAGCCTTCTAAACAGTCCTTTCCCAGCCTTTCTGTAGGTCCCCTTCAGATATTGAGATACATCTGTAAGGTACCCCCACAGCCTTCTGTTCTCCAGACTGAACAGGTTCAATTCTCTCCCCCATAGCAGAGGTGCTCCAGCCCTCTGATCATCTTTGTAGTCCTTCTCTGGAGATGCTGCAACAGGTCCATGTCTCTCCTGCGTTGGGGGCCCCAGACCTGGACACGGTACTCCAGGAGAGGTCTTATGAGAGCAGAGCAGACTGGTAGAAGCCTCTCTCCTGACCTGCTGGCCATGCTTCTTTTGGTGCAGCCCAGGATGCCATTGCTCATTGCTTACTCATGTCCAGATTCTCATCTACCAGCAACCCCAAGTCCTTTGCTGTAGGGCTGCTCACTATCTCATCATCCCCCAACCTGGATCAATACCGAGGATTGGCCCAACCTTGCTCTTTGCCTTATTTAACATCATGAGATTCTCCTCACCCCACTTCTCCAGCCTGTCCAGGTCCCTGTGGATGGCATCACACTCTTCAGTCTTATAACCCTGTATTGACAAGAATAGAGCATCTGTACATAATTGAGAGATTCCATGTAAAAAGTTTCTCTTACAATCAAACTGATTCACTGAAATCTGATTTTTTACCACTGATCCATACTAGGGATAAAAGACTGCTCCCTCCCTGGATGCGTTCAAGTCAAGGTTCAAGTTCAAGGTTCAAGGCCAGGTGTTCAAGGCCAGGTTGGACAAGGCCTTGAGTGACCTGTGCTAGTGGGAAGTGTCCCTGCCTATGGCAGGGGGTTGGAGCTAGATGGTCCTTGAGGTCCCTTCCAACCTTACCATTCTATGATTCTATGACTACTCAGAATTTATGAGCTCTTTTCTACACTTAAGACATGCTTAAGCATCATTTCACTGGTGAAACAAGGGACAATAAACCAGAAAAGGTGACATTCCCAAAGCCTCAGAATTTTACTTGGTACTTAACCATCAAAAAAAAAAAGAAAAAAAATCCAATAGCTGTGATAATTGTGAAAGATCATCTGCAGTAATGCTTTTAGACATCTTGGTCTCCTTTGGTTTCATTACAGTGGAGAATTTTTTTTTTTTTTGCATTAACATTAGATCCTATCAAATACTGAGTTTGGTCACAAAGATTTGTTGTTTGTTGTTTTTTTTTTCCAGATGAATGGGAAAAAAATGACCAGCTAATTAAACAAAGGCATATCTTTTTGAGGTAGACCTATTTGGAGGACTACAACAAGTCTTCACTCTGCAAAGTTAATGAAGTGACTTGCCTGGCTGAAATGCTGCAATCTGTATAAATACAAATAAAAGACTCATATTAGAATCATAGAATTGTAAGGGTTGGAAAGGACCTCAAGGATCATCTAGTTCCCACCCCCCTGCTATGGGCAGGGACACCTCACACTAGATCGGATTGCTCAGAGCCACATCCAGCCTGGCCTTAAAGACTTCCAGGGATGGGGCTTCTACCACCTTCCTGGGCAACCTTCCAGTGTCTCACCACCCTCATGGTGAAGAATAATATTCCTGACACTCAATCTGAATATACTCAGTTCTAATTTTGTTCCACTCCCCCTAGTCCTATCACTACCTGACATCCTAAAAAGTCCCTCACCAGCTGGATATAGAGATATCAAGCATAAGATTTACAGAATCATAGAATGGTAAGGTTGAAAGGGACCTCAAGGATCATCTAGTTCCAACCCTCCCCTGCCATAGGCAGGGACACCTCCCACTAGTACAGCTCACTCAAGGCCTCGTCCAACCTGGCCTTGCACACCTCCTGGGAGGGAGCAGCCACAACCTCCCTGGGTAACCTGTGCCAGTGTCTCACCACCCTCACTGGAAAGAACTTCTTCCTAACATCCAGTCTAAATCTCCCCTCTGCCACTTTAAACCCATTGCCCCTTGTCCTGTCATTGCAAGACCTTGTCAATAGTCCTTCCCCAGCCTTATATGTCTTTTCCTTCACAAGCCAGAAGATATCATCAAGACGTGACATGAAACTTGTTTTTAAACTTCTTATTTTCTTTTCTTTTTTATTAATTCCTCTGTTCTTCAATTCTTTTTGATAAGAAATTAAATAAAATTCAGTTTTACCAACATTTCCATGTCTTTAATTTAATCTACTTCTCGGGTGTAATTAAATCTGTTTCTAGGGTACAATCCATTGAAGGTTTGTTAATAAAAAAAATTGGGTTTTTATTAATTAATCACTAGATTATATTATATATACATATGAAAAATTATGTATTGTATATATTATTATATAATTAATAACTAGAAATTTGTTCAAGTTTAAGGAAACATTAATTAATGTATCAAGAAAAGAAATTTTTCATATGTTCAATTTCTGGTTTATTTTCACTTTTCTTGTTTAGCTGTAGGAGCAATTGCTAATTTTAGCTGATACTGATACATCAATAAAATTTTGGTGTATCAGGTCACACATAAGAGTCACACAAAAAATAAGATATTTAGAAATAGATTGCAAAGAAAGTAGCAACAGCTGAAGAATTCAAAGTTAATGATTGTAAAAGAAATTAAGATTTTCTCAATAGAAAATAATATTTTCAGACAAACAAAACCCAAAAGCTATTGCTAGGTTTAATTCTCTTTCAATTGTCTGTATTGATAGCTGCTGCTGCCTTTCCTTTTCAGCATATTTAAGCAGCCTAGCCTTTTAAATATTAAATGTACATCCTTTCGAAGCTTTCAAAAAACCCCAAGCACGCAGAGGTGAAACAAACAAAGCCAAAAGTTAGCGCATCATTTAAAAGTTATCCACTTCTTCTTCTTCTTCCTGATAAACACAATTGATCATCAGCCTTCAAAAAATGTGCTTGCTAATGAATAAGCTCACTTTAATTGCCCCCCTTCTCCACATGCCTGTCTCTTCTGGATACTAATATCAACTCAGACAGTCCCACAATGGCTCTCCTGTCTACCTTGGAAGCTTGAAGAGCATAAATTTTCATTGCAAGCAGCTACCAACACTTTGTTTATATTTAAAGCCACCTAATCAAGGTGAAGGTAAAGGTTCTTCTGGGATTTTATTATTTTTTTTTTCCAAGGCTCCAGGGAGACCTTCTAGGACAATCCAGTACTTGAAGAAGCCTACGAGGAAGCTGGAGAGGGACTTTTCATGAGGGCTTGCAGTGATAGGACATGGGGCAAAGACTTTGAGCTGGAAAAGAGAACATTTAGACTGGAAATTAGGAAGACATTTTTTACAGTGAAGGTGGTGAGGCACTGGGCAGGTTGCCCACGGAGATTACAAATGGCTGCTCCCTGGAGGTGTTCAAGGCCATGTGGGATGAAGCTTAGAGCAACCTGGTCTACTGGAAGGTGCCCTTGCCCGTGGCAGGGCGGGGTTGGATCAACGATTTTGAAGGTCTCTTCCAACCTAAACCGTTCTATGATTTATTTTTTTTCCTACTCATCTTTCTTCCCCACAAAATTTCCTGTTCTTACTTGAAGAACCCTTACAGACTCCCACTGAAAATTTACACAACATTTAGAAAGCACCAGAAGGTTTTCTTTCTCTGCCTGCCTCTGCAATATAGATTGCATTGAATTCCAGTTTCAACACCTTAAAGATTTTATATTTATGTCAAGTAGCTCAGAACATTCCAGTGTGCTGAGGCAGATGAACCCAGTGTGCCTCAAGTATGTCAGATATAATCAGCTCCAAGAAGCACTGAAGTAAAACACCAAGAGCTTTTACTTTTTTCTCATTTCTTTGAAGTCTCTTTTAAAACAGAACCATCAAAATGGGCACATTAATCAGGCTAGTATTATGATTAGTGGTATAAATAGACAGATAATACAACCCAGGATGGCACATGAATGCCACAACAAAATAATTCACATCTCACTCTTGCCACCTGCAGAGACAAGGTACAATTTCCACAGGACATTGGGAATTTGAACCTTTCCAGTCATAACTGTTGGTTTTATGTTTCAGTTCTAATTTATGTAATGGAAAGACAACTACCTCAATTGTCTAGGAGCTAAACTTCACTACTAAAAAGACCCTACTACCAATATGATATCACACTATCAGTACACAAGAGGTGCACACACACAATATTACTCTGCTCAGACTGAGACAACATCAGAAGGTCTAGAAGGGCTTGTAGTGACAGGACAATAGGACATGGGGCAATGGCTTTAAACTGGGGCACAGTAAGTGTATGTCCCAGGTTAGGAACTATAAGGTTAAAAAGAGTCCTCTGGGGATTGGAAGATTGTTATTCAATCCCATAATTCTGCTACCTCTTTATAAGCTCATGGCAAGGTCAGCTTGTTCTCCTTTCCTCCTTCTCCAGCCTTGTGCCAGGCAGGAGCTGTGTTATCAGGATAAACATGTAAGGATAGGACTGGTTTGAGGCCTCCAGAGGCTGTGCTTAGGCCTCTTGGATGGCAGAGGCATGGGGGGGTGAGGATTGGAGCCCTGGGGATGATAGATTTAGTTTTGGGTTGGGGAAAAATTCAGGGGGTTCGCTTATGGCTTCCGTATCTGCTTTGTAATTTCTATCTGTAACACTCTCTGCAAATATAATTCTGTTTTATTTCTCCAATTCATTTGAGAGTTTTACTTTGTCAGCTCTTTAAACCCACAACAGTGTAGGTTGGACATTAGGAAGAAGTTCTTTCCTGTGAGGGTGAGGAAACACTAGATCAGGTTACGCAGAGAGGTGGTGAAAGGCCCATCTTTGTAGACATTCAAAGTCAGGCTTGATGAGGCTCTGAGTAACCTTACCCAGTTGCAGATGTCCCTGCTTACTGCAGGAGGGTTGCACTAGATGAGCTTTAGAGATCCCTTCCAACCCACTGCAATCTATGATTTTACAATTGTATACCAAGGTACTAAGCCAACCCTGCCCCTTCCAAATTAAACCAATCCAAGGGTAACAGCACAGATGAACATCTGAAATAACAACCACTATTATAGATCAGCAGAACTTACAGAGCAGGTTTTACAGAGGAGAGAGACACAGAAGCAAAATGGAAAGTGTAAAGCCAATTGCACAAATCATCTTTCACATGACTATTTTACGTCTCTTGAGTTTAATGTTTTTGCCTTTGATATGCTTTAAGATATATATTTTTAAAAATGACCTATTAAAGAGACTCCTTCAAATGTTCAGAGTGACTCCAAAATGCAGTGAAAAACATATTAATAAACTGTCTTTCTTGCTTTGCATACTCCTATGTTAGATCTCTTTGAACTAGTCATTTAATTGACTTCTAACCCTGCTAGGGCAAATCATAACCCAACTAGGGTCAATCATAACCCAGCTAGGGCCAACAGTCATAGATATGCAGTAACTACCAAGCAGCTGCTAAGGATCCTGCAGAAGATCAACTAATTACACTTTACTCTAATTTCTCTGAAACTCATTTCTCCTCTTCCTTTGCATTTTCTTTTCTACAACACAATGCTGAAAGGCAATAAAAAACACAGAATATTCTTTTGTGTGTATATATATATATATATATATATATATATAAAAGGTATTACCAAGACCTGGGTTTCTAAATGCCCCTCTGCTTCTTCCTTCAGGTCTATAAATTAGTTAAAATTGCAAATGGAAATGCATATGGGTTTTGTTTAAGTAACACAAAGCAAAGAGCATGCCTCAAATTCTAATATGTGTTAAGTACGCAGATTAGGCACACATATATATTGCTTCACTTTCTGTTTTCAATTTATAAATGCATCCTCTAGAGAAAGAAATTCAGTTTTGTAGGGCTAGAAACAGGAATCATTTCAGAGCTATACACCACTGCAACAATAAAACTGTTCCTTTTTATAAGGTTGCTAAGGGTCAGGGCTGGGCCAGTCACTAAATGAGTGACAGATGCTCTCTATGAACCCCTCTGCCTTCCCAAAGGGAAGAGAAAGGGAATAAGGGAGAGAGACTGATAGTTTGGGAAAGGAAACTAAAACTACTTAGAAATGAAAATAACAAAACTAAAATTAAATAGATCACATACATATAAACTAACGTGGAACTCAACTCCCTAGGACAATCAGTCACCATCACCACTGAAAAGAAAAACCTTGAATCTGGTGACACCTCAGCTTTACACCAAACATTTCATCCATGGGATGAAATCCCTTGTGGCTCAGTTGAGAATCACCTGTCCTGCTCGTTTCTCCCTGCAGGTATCATTTCTGACCTCCTGAACCCCAACATGGTACAGACCTTTGTCTGCAGCCTAACCCTTGGCAGTAACTCTCCCCATCAGATTGCCGCTACTAGAAGCAGCCCCTGGCTGTGCAAACCTGCCCTGAGATGCAGAAAGTCCTGGCCCTGAGCAGAGACTGATTTGGGAAGGAAAACCACTGAGCAGAATTAATGATATGCTAGCTCATACCAGGACAAAAGTTTGGGTCTGTTATAACAACTCAAATATTTAGAATTAAAATTATTTAATAACAGCATCTCTTCTCCAACATTTGTTATTTTGTAGGTTAGATGTCAATCATTGTAACATTTCATTTCTCTTCCTATTTAGTGTCATCCAATCTATTTACTCTCAAAGAAAGAGACAGAGCTCAGTAGAAAAGAACCTGTGAAAGGTGAGAAATTCTGAAGTGAAAGAAGCTATCACCAGTCACAAAGCAGGAAAAACTAAAGGAAATTTTCCAAAGCAGGTTCCTTGAAACTTATAGACAATGCACATATTTGATAGAAGTCTGGAATGCAGGGATTTGCAGATCTCAACTACTAAAAATTCTTAATCTTATAGCAGAAATTATGAAGAGAAATGCAAGGTGGGAAACAGACTCTTCATTTATTATGTAAATGATGCAATTTTCAGGGTGACATACAGAAATAATTTCTGATTAGTCTTTATTGTCATATGTTTTCTAAAAAATACAAAAATAATCATCACTACTCCTCCCTGTTTCTGGGCCAGAAAGGCAGATTTTATGTCCAACCCCCCTGCAGTGAGCAGGGACACCTCCAGCCAGAACAGTTTGCTCAGGACCACAACAAGCCTGATCTTGAATTTCTCCAGGGATGAGGCCTCAACCACATACCTGGGCAACTTGTTCCAGTGTTCCAACATGCCCAGAGCAAAGGGTTCTTGGGAAGATTTGCAACAGGGAGAAGAGACCTACACCCATCCATCTCTAACCTCCCAGTAAGCAGGGACATCCCCAGATAATTTGACTGAAGAAATTATTACAGAATGGATGATAAAAATAAACCAATCATGATTCTATAATTATTTAAATAAGCATCCACTTTTTTTTTTTTTATTTCCAAAAGTTCATAATTTACTGAACTGAAAAGATTTTCCCTAATATCTTTTATCAATACTCAGTGGTACCTCACTTCAATGTGGAGCAACTTTATTGTCATCTTGGTGGTACCAGGCTGCCAGCAAAAGGCTGGCGTAATGGATTGTAATCGCTCTGCACAGAGGAAGGACAGGTCTAGCAGAAAATATTTAATTCCAGGTGATAGCTACTGCAGAGTCAGTAAAGGGCACATGCTAATAAGGAAACTGCAGAAAAGCATCAGTGATGACACGCTCACTGCAAACAGCCAGCTCAGCAGATCTTGTGCAGCTAATAGAACCATTACTGCCTCATGTCAAGCCATGAAAAATACCAAAGGACAGAGTCATCACAGCAAAAAGAGAAACAAAGCTCTGGTATACTACGGCTGGAAAAGCTTTACAGACAGAACAATGTTAGGATGACACTGCTATCAAATGCATGAGTATCCCAAAATGCTTACTCAGTGGAAAGTACCATTTCTCCCTTTTTTAATTCACTCATAGCTCTGCCATTCATTGTATTAATTTCCAGTTTGAAAGTCATTTCCCACCAAGGCATCTGTTGTCTTCTGCTGATAACAGCAGGTTTGCTTTTGCTTTTCTTTTTTTAACTTGGAGTTTGTGATAGAGCCCATGAGTAAACCATAAAGCACTACAAATGATGACTACCAGGCAGGAAAAGCATCCAGATGCTTTTATAGAGAATTAATTTTCCAGGCTCTGATTAAAGGCTTCTGTTACAACTGTGTTGGTCAGCTTCTCTTGTTCAGAAACTGGGACTCTGTCCAGATAGAGTGAAACATTCTTCCTATTATTGGATATTATGAAGAATTTCTTCCCTGCAAGAGTTGTCAGGCACTGGAACAGGCTGCCCAGGAAGGTAGTGGAGTCACCATCTCTGGAAATGTTCAAGAAATGTGTGGACATGTCTCTTTGTGACACAGTTAAGTGGTCATGGAGGCATTGAGTGGAATGTTGGGCTTGATGATTTTAGAGGTCTGTCTAAACTTAATAATTCCAGGAATCTATATAATCTTCATAGCACGCCTGTGTTATGGTAAGAAGAACTTTAGCTGATTGTACTCTGCAGATAAAAATCTGTCACCTGCTCACGCAGCATTTCCATTTCAAAATGCTGCTCAACAAAATGTCAGCACTAAACTCCAGATAAGAGGAAAAGATTGAATATATGCATGTGATATGCATTGCAGCAGCATCTCAAGAACTCACTGGAAAAAGAAAACCTTATTGGACATTGTCACAGAATCACAGAAACATCTGGTTGGAAAAGACCTTGAGATCTTTTCCATTAAGTCCAACCATGACCTAACATCTCCCTGTTACACAGTTCTTAGACTGTGTTCCTAAGATCCTCATCTAAATGTCTTTTGAATACCAACAGGGACACTGATTCCATCACCTCTCTGGGCAGCCTTTTCCAATGCCTGACCACTCTTTCAGGAAAGATTTTTTTTCCTAATATCCAGCCTAAACCTCCCTGGTAAAAGTTGTGCCCATTTTCTATCATCCTATCACTTGTTACTAGGGAAAGAGATCAATATCCACCCCTTTACAATCTCCTTCCCAGAAGTTGTGGAGAGTGAGGTCTGTCCTCAGTACCATCAGAGAACAGCTTAGAAACCTTGGAAACATTTTAAGCAGTCCTCTGCAATACACAGTTCACAATCTTTCTTCTCTTTTAACACTGTTCAGTAAGCATTTTCACAGGATATTCCTGGATATCAAATCTCAGTGCACATCCTGCTCATCTACAGCCCATCAGAAACATGGAACCAGTACAAGAAAGAAGTCATAGAATCATAGACTTTTTTCAGCTAGAAAAGAATCACAGGATCATAGAATGGTAAGGTTGGAAGGGACCTCAAGGACCATCTAGTTCCAACCCCCTGCCATAGGCAGGGACACTTCCCGCTAGTACAGGTTACTCAAGGCCT
>VWZE01023035.1:0-12698 GCA_013396675.1 Eubucco bourcierii | reverse complement strand
TAGCAGAGCTGCTCCAACCCTCTGAGTATCTTCGTGGCCCTCCTCTGGACCCACTCCAACACTTCCATGTCCTTCCTGTGCTGAAGGCTCCAGAACTGCACACAGTACTCCAGGTGGGGTCTGACAAGAGCAGAGGAAAGTGATAGAATCCCCTCCCTTGCCCTGCTGGCCACACTGCTCTTGATGCAGCCCAGCACTCGGTTGCTGTCTGGGCTGCATGTGCACACTGCAGGCTCATGTTGAGCTATTCATCAACCCAGACTCCAAGGTCCTTTTCCTCAGGGCTGCTCTCAGCCATTCACCACCCAGCTTGGATTTGTGCTTGGTATTGTGCCTACCCAGGTGCAGGACCTTACACCTGGCCTTGTTGAATTTCATGAGGTTGGCTTGGGTCCACCTCTCCAGCCTATCCAGGTCCCTCTGGATGGCATCCCTGTACTCTAGCAAGTCAAAGACAGACCTCACCAAGTCCAGCTATCAACATAAGCCCACCATTATTCACTGTAGACTAAAGTGTGTTATTTATCAGGAAGATTAATTGTATTAGGGAACAATGATTACATCCAAATCTAATTTATAAGGAAGAGAAGGGCAAGCATGTTTTCAAAGAGCTTGGTCACTCGTGTCTATGTGTATTCTTTACCACTTACATGGTTTTGTCCTAAGTAAGCCTCAAGTAATTACTTTTGACCTGTCTCAGTTTACCAAATGTTTGAAATCAAAGAGTCGTGTGTAAGAAACAACATCTAATCCCTTTACTTAGTGATTTCCATTGCTATAAAGGTTTCTTTTAGAATCAGGGAACAGCCCTGCAATCCGTAGTCACATGAGAAACCTTTTTTTCTGGCATGAATAGACCCTTTAAATCAATGAGGCTACTCATGTGAACACAGGTTGATGTTAAAAGACCACTGGTGCTGAGGCTGCACGCTTTTGTGTGGTCTTGCATTTTATATAGATGCACACGAAGGATGATATATGGCACAAGCCAACCTTATGAGGTTCAACAAGACCAAGTCCAAGGTCCTGCATCTAGGTCAAGGCAATCCCAAGCATAAATACAGGTTGAGCAGTGATTGCATGGAAAGCAGCCCTGTGAAGAGGGACTTGGTGGTGCCGGTGGATGAGAAGTTCAACATGAGCCAGCAGTGTGTACTTGCAGCCCAGAAAGCCAACCAGAGCCTGGGCTGCATCAGGAGAAGTGTGGCCAGCAGGTCAAGGGAGGTGATTCTTCCCCTCTACTCTGCTTTGGTGAGACCCCACCTGGAATACTGCATCCAGTTCTGGAGTCCCTATTACAAGAAGGATGTGGACAAGCTGGAGCATGTCCAGACAAGGGCCACAAGGATGCTCAGAGGGCTGGACACCTCTGCTATGAAGACAGACTGAAAGAGTTGGGGCTGTTCAGTCTGGAGAAGAGAAGGTTCCTAGGTGACCTTCTTGTGGCCTTCCAGTATCTGAAGGGGCTTACAAAAAAGCTGATAAAGGACTTTTTAGGCTAATCAGGTAGAGACAGGACTAGGGGGGATGGAGCAAAGATGGAGGTGGGGAGATGCAGACTGGATGTGAGGAAGAAGTTCTTCACCATGAGAGTGGTGAGAGCCTGGAAAGTCTTGCCCAGGGAGGTGGTTGAGGCTCCATGCCTGAAGGTGTTTAAGGCCAGGCTGGTTGAAGCTCTGGCCAGCCTGTTCTAGGGTAAGGTGCCCCTCCCCATGGCAGGTGGGTTGGAACTAGATGATCCTTTTGGTCCCTGCCAAACCTGACTGATTCTATGATTCTAACATGATGCTCTGATTTTAGTATGTTAATCATATTTCATATTATTTCCCATTAAAAAAAAAAAAAAAACAAACCTCCAGACTGCCAGACTTTCACTCATTCTTTTCTTTAAATCCATTAACTGATATCACAGCAGCAGATGCTTTTCACTCCAGACATAATTGCAATACAAGGGTAATTAATAGACACTGCACATGGAGGCTTTCTTCCTTTGAACTTTCCTTTTGAAGAGTTTTCATTGCAACAAAGTTTTATCAAACTCTTCTTAATCAATATGATCATTCCATTAATTTTCATGGGGCTAATCTACTCATGTTTTGGTTAGTGAAGTTCTGACCCAGCAGTGCTCACTAAAAAAAATAGAGATAAATCAAATATTTATTTTTTATTTCCTCTAGTTTATGTCAGCTAAAAACAAAATCCAGATGCCAGAGGACATTAGAAAGATTACAGAATCATAAGGGTAGGAAAAGGTCATTGAATCCAACCGTTGTAAGATCATCCAGCCCAAATCTCAACCCAACATCACCACATCCACTAAACCATGCCCCAAAGTGCCATCTCTACATGTTTCTTGAGCACCTCCAGCTTTCTTGACTCCAGAATCTCCTGACCAACCTGTTCCAATGTCCAAACACTCTTTCAGGAAATATTTTTTCCTAATATCCAAACTAAACCTCCCCTGGCCTAACTTGATGTCATTTCCTCTCATGCTATCACTTGATACTAAGGAGAAGAGGCCAACCTCCACCTCGCTCCACCCTGCATTCGGGCAGTTATAGAGAGTAATGAGCTCTCAGCTCAGCTTCCTTTTTCTCCAGGCTAAACAACCCCCATTTCTTCAGCTGCTCTTCACCAGCCCTGTTCTCCAGACCCTTCACCAGCTTTGTTGCCTAATACTAGGGAGAAGAGACTAACATTCACTTCACTCTAACCCTAAGATCCTGCTCTCTCCATCATTACCACATCAAATTTTCTCCTAACTGGACATATTTTCCATTATAACTGATATATACACAGGCTAAACATTGCTGGTGCCATCTGCCAAAATGTGGAGCATGAAGACAGCCTGCCTGTGGTCCTCCAGCTTGTGGCTACGGGGAAAAAACCAAAACAAAACAAAAAAATCAGAAGTTACCATCTGTTCCTTTTGTCCTTCTCTGCATGTCGATTGCAGAGCAAGACGAGGGCGCAAATCTCGCCGCCTCTGGAAAATCTTGTCAGACTACAGAAAAAAGAGGCTTTGACAATTTACTGCCACTTTTGCAGTACCAACAGCTGTGTGCTGGGAATGAGCTTCACCACTCTAAAAAGTTTAAGTCCTTCAGTGAGATTTAACTGGCACTTCGGTGTGCTATTGACTGTCTGTACACATAGATCATGGGATAGTTTGGGTTTGGAAAAGGCTTTAAAGATCTTGTAGTCCCAACCCTCCAGCCATGGGCAGGGACACCGCCTACTAGGCAAGCTTGCTCGAGGTCCCACTCAACCTGGTTTTGAACACTTCCAGACTTGCAGCCTCCACCTCTGAGCAACCTGTTTCTGTGACTCCCTAGTCTCATGGGGAAGAATTTCTTCCTCATGTCTCATCTCAATCCAGGTTCTTACAGTTTGAAGGAACTACCCCTCACTCGAGTTTCATAATAGGTTTGGGAAGAAAAAAAATAAAGGAAGTGTTATTTAATTAAAATCAGAAATATTTTTAATCTCTAAGTGAATGAATGAATAAGGGTGAAGCAACTGATCACCACTTTAAGTCAGTCTCTAAGAAACTACTTTCAGGGCTCCATTTCAGACTGCGTATTAGGAAAACTTGCTCGTGGTGAGCTTGCTGTACACCTGTGCTCCCAGGTCCTTCTCCACAGAGCTACTTTCTGGGAGGTCAACCTTTCATCTGTACTGGTGCAGAAGGTTGTTTCTTCTCAGGTGCAGGTCTCTACATTTGTCCTTTCTGAACTTCATGAGGTTCACCTCTCCCTCAGGTACATCAGAGAGGGGTTAGGCTGGATATTAGAAGAAGCCTCTTGACCGAAAGAGTGGTCAGGTATTGTAACAGACTTCCCAGGGAGGTGGTGGAGTCACCATCCCTGGAGGCATTCAAGAACTGTGCCTAACTCTCCAGTCTGTCCAGGTCTGGCAGAATGCCAGCACACTTTGATGGAGTGTCAGCCACTCCTCCCAGTTTTGCATCATCAGCAAATTGCCTGAGGGTCCACTCTGTCCCTTCATCCAGCTCCTTGATGAAGATGTTGAACAAAACTGGACCCAATACTGAACCCTAGGAAATGCCTTTAGTCACAGATCTTCAGCTAGACCTTGCAACACCTACATTTACACTATATAAGCACTGTACAGAGAATGTGATGCTCCTATAAAGAATACTTAACTGTATAAAAATCAGTCCATATCCAACCTCCATTAAGATCTGAAGCATGGATAACTCCACCCACAGCCTTATCTTTACTCTCCAATTTTGTAGCCATAGAGAAGCTTGTTGTGAAGATGCTGTGGTTGTCATGTTGTATTGTGTTATTATAACATTAAATGTTTCCTACAATGAGCCAGATGAGAGAGAACAGGAAATAGTCCCTCCAGACAGTTAAAATGTACAAACTTCACTTTTCATTTCAAGGGATAAAGAGTCTTTCCTGCTTTCCTGTAAAACAGCATTTCACTCATACTGGCTGAAGGTTTGCAAGTAGCTGCTACTTCAGAATATACAACAAAGAACAACAGCACTTCAGAGCAAGAGCCAGAAGAACAAATGTAATGAGGGAAATATTCTTCCTCACTATTATGAAACACCTTTGAAAGAAGATACGTCTTAATTAATCAAAAAAGTCTCCGTCTCCCATTCAGAACGTTGATCTCCTCAAAGGTAGGAAGACTTTGCAAGGGGGTCTGGCCCAGATGGATCAATGGGCCAAGGTCATTTGTAAGAGGCTTAAGAAGCCTAAGTGCTGAGTACTGCACTTGGGTCATGAAAATGTCCCAGGCTTAGGGCACAATGGCTGGAAGTGCTCAGCAGGGTGTTGATGGGGAGCTGGCTCAAGATGAATCACTGGGTGCCCAGAGGTCAAGAAATCAAACAACATCCTGTCTTGGATCAGGAACAGTGTGACCAGTAGGACCTGGGATGGGATCGTCCCACTGGATTCATAACTGCTGAGGATACACCTTGAATCCTGGATTCAGTTTTGGGGTGCTTGTTCCAAGAATGACATTGGGAGGCTAGAGTATGTCCAGCAGAAACTGTTGAACAACTGGACAAGGAAATGGAGAAGAGTTCTGGTGAGGAGCAGCTGAAGAAACTGGGGCTGTTTAGTCTTCAGAAAGGTTGAGGGGAGACCTCGGTTCTCTCTACAGCTCGCTGAAAGGAGGTTAGATTGAGGCAGGTGTGGTTCTCTTTTTCTTAGTATCAGGATATGGGAGATTTAGACTGGATGTTAGGAGGAAGTTCTTTCCAGTGAGGGTGCTGAGACACTGGAACAGGTTGCCCAGGGAAGTTGTGGATGCTCCTTCCCTGGAGGTGTTTAAGGCCAGGTTGGATGAGGTCTTGAGTAACCTGTACTAGTGGGAGGTGTCCCTGCCTATGGCAGGGGGTTGGAACTAGATGATCCTTGAGGTCACTTCCAACCTTACTATTTTATGATTCTATGATTCTATATGGCATTCGGGACATGTTTTAGTGGCCGTGGTGGAGTTGGGTTGATGGTTGGATCTTAGAGGTCATTTCTAACCAAAACTATTCAATGATTCCACCACAAAAATAACAAAATTCTCTATCAGGATATTTATCTTTCCAATTCTTGGAACTATTAGCAGAAGAAGTAATAATTAGCTTAGATAAACAGATTTCCATTTTATTTCTGCTGTTATGTCCAAGAATCATAGAATTGTTTGGGTAGGAAAAGACCTCTATGACCATAGAGTCCAACCATCAACATAACACCATCACAGACATTAAAACGTGTCCTGAAGTGACACGTCCTCAGTTTTCTATGATGGTTCATTCCAAGTTAGCTTAGTTAAAATTACTTAAATCCCTTGGTTGACTTTTTTAATACAGATGTAATATTCTTCACAATCAAAATCATATGACTATGTATTTATTCAGAACTGGTCATGTCCTCATCACAATTCTATGTCCTGTAGAAGGATATGGAAAAGAGGGAATGTCAAAGGGTGTGGAAAAGAGGCAATGCCAAAGATGGAGTTAAAGTAGGAAAGAAAGTGTTGACCTCCAATCTATGAAAGCAAAATGATGATGTGACGTTTAAGGCACAGGAAGGCATGAGAACTATCTCTTCAGCCAAGTCACCCTGGGAATTAATAAAAATATAAGGTGAGTATAGGCTTGCTCAGATTCCCACTTCTGTGTAAGTATATCTTTATGTGTCCTTGTCACCACGTTGCCCATGAATACTTCATTTTTACTTCAACAGTGATGAATGAAGGTAACATGATAGGCTTGCTGACTAGCATTTAGTCTCCTTTAAAACTGGACAATGGAACTTCAGAAAAGAGAAGCCTTCAGGGAGACCTAATAGCAACCTTCCAGTACCTGAACGGAGGCAGTAAAAAGGCTGAACGGGGACTGTTTGCAAAGGCTTTTAGTGATAGGACGAGGGGCAACAGTTTTAAATTAAAGAAGAGCAGGTTTAGACTGGGTGTTAGGAACAAGATCTTTACCGTGAGGTTGGTGGAACACTGGAACAGGTTAGCCAGGGAGCTGAGGCCCCATTCTTGAAGATATTCAAGGTCACATTTGACAAGGCTCTGAGCAACCTGATCTAGTGGAGGATGTCTTTTCTTCCATTGAGGGGGGAAGGTCTAGACGTCAGGATCACAGAATGGGCTGGATTGGAAAGGACCTCTTAAAAGGTTGGATTCCTTCCAACCCAAAAGATTCTATGATTCTGTGATTGCACCAAGGTGAAGAACTCCACCACATTCCTTTACAGATCTAAGGAGGGTGTTATCAGGCGGTTCTTTAGGTGAACATCCCACTCTAGGTGCTGGTATCTCAGAAGTAATGCGTGCACAAAGAACCATCCAGTGATCAGTGCTAGCCAAGGGACTCCTCTGATGTCCTGAACAGTGACAAGCAAAACTGAAGTTAAAACTATCAGGGTTCATGCGAAGAAATTTATAATAAATATGAGAAGTATCTCACAAAGTGCAATTTAGATTTTTGGTCATCAAGGGAGATTTTCTGAAATTTTAACAATTTGCCTTTGAAAAACAAAGACTTTGTAACCCACATTGAACTTACTTATTCATAGAACAGAACTTCCTTCGCTTAACTCTGGGGACGTACGACTGCAGATGAATCATTTAATTTNAAAAAAAAAAAAAAAAAAAAAAAAAAAAAAAAAAAAAAAAAAAAAAAAAAAAAAAAAAAAAAAAAAAAAGGCCTAGAATTCTATTTTTACATTCTCCATTTAAATTACATCTTAGCATTGTGAAACTCTCAGATAACCACTAAATACAAACACCAAATTCCTTATGCTCTCCATCCCCACATCATCACCAGGCCGTGACAGTTCCAAATATATATCTCTGAATCAACATCCTGATAAAATGAACTTAGGGCATCATAGAATCAAGGAATCATTTTGGTTGGAAAAGAGTTTTAAGGTAATCACGTCCAACCATTACCTAACTGTATCAAGTTTGGTGCTAAACCACATCCCTTAGCACCACATCTCTACCACTTTGAAATGCAGCCAAAGATGCGGTTTCAACCACCTCCCTGGGTAGCCTGTTCCAGTGTCTGAGAACCCTTTCATCAACAAGTTTCTTCAGGTCCAAACTAAATCTCTCCAGGTGCAACTTGAGGCTGTTTCCTTCCATCCTATCACTTGTTGCTAGGGAGAGGAGGCCAATCCCCAGCTAACTCAAATTTCCTTTCAAAGAGTTGTATAGAGTAATGAGGTCTCTCCTCGGCCTCCTTTTATCCAGTCTAAACAACCCCACTTCCCTCAGCTGCTCCTCACTAGACCCATCTCCAGATCCTTCACCAAGACCTTTTGCTGCCAAGCCCTAGAACAGTCTGCCCAGAGCAGTAGCAGAGTCCCCATCATCCCTGGAGGAAATTCAGAGCTTTGGAGATGTGATGCTGAGTGACATGGTTTAGTGGTGACCTGGTAGCAGTGGCTTAACTGGACTCAAATGATCTTAGAGATCTTTTTCAACCAAAACAAGTCTATGAAGATTCTACATAAATGCTCAGGCAGTAAGAGACCTTGGAATAGAATTGGTAGGAAAAAAAAAACAAAAAATCTGAATGTCAGAATTAATTACAACTTTTTCTTTTTTTTTTTTTTTTTTTTTCTTNTTTTTTTTTTTTTTTTTTTTTTTTTTTTCCACTTTCAGAACAGCAGGATGGTTTCTGCATCTTCTGAAACAGCAGCCAACTGCATTTATATAACCTGTCACAGAGAGGATTACCTCGCTTCTGAGGGAGCCACACATCCAAAGTGCTGCAGAGCAGCATTATTCAGCAGCAGAACAAATCTTGATTTCAGGCAAGAACTGTCAACCTTTCTCACAACAGGGAATCATGTCACCAGTTGAAAGATGCACAACAGGGTGATCGCTGCTCTTCCCAGCGTGTTGTTTCATAGTGCAGGCTGCATGAAAAACTTCAAATGTCCTTATGACAGGGATACCCTGATCTCCACTCTGTGTCAAATGAGACATGTGTAGCACATCAGTTTGACTGAAGCAAGCATGGGCATGGAGAAGGATGTTGGCACCCCATGAAAGGCTCTGTAATACCGTAAAGCAATAGCCTAATTTTACAGGAAACAGGTCCCACTGGGAACAGAGCAAGTTTGCTGCAAATGCCTGTCAAAAAAAAAAAAAAAAAAACCCAAAAAAAACCAAACTACTAAAAGATCATAAAATGCTTTGGGTTGCAAAAGACCTTCAGGATTACCAAGTTCCAACCTCTCTGCCATGAATAGGGACACATTCCACTACACCAGGTTGTTCAAGACCCCAGCCAACCTGGCCTTGAACACCTCCAAGAAGGGGGCATCCACAACCTCCATGAACAATCTGTTCAGTGTCTCACCACCCCCAATGGAAAGAATTTCTTCCCAGTCTCCAGTCTAAATTTCCCTTCTTCCAGTTTAAAGTCATTGCTCTGTCATTCCGTTAACATAAGCCTGTGTAAAGAGTTGTTTGTAGGACCTTCAGGGACTGGAAGGTTGCTCTAAGGTCCCTCTGGAGCCTTCCTTTCTCCAGGTTGAACAGCCCCAACTCTTAGTTGGTTCCCAAGGGGAGGTGCTTCAGCCCTCTAGTCATCTTTGTGGCCTCCTCTGGACCTACTCCAAGAGTTCAACATCCTACCTGTGTTGGGGGCCACAGAACTGGATATTTGTGGTTCCTTCATGGGGAATGTATAGACGAGCTGAACACAACTGAAATTAGAACTTGGATCCATTTAAAATACTTTTACTCCTGTTCTTTCCACACAATCTTGTTGTAAATTCAGATTTTATTCTAAATCCATATGTGATTTTTATTTTTCCTTTGGGCCCTTCAGAAACGTCAAACCTAAGGAAAATGCCCAGCAAACATCTTCCCCACACGTATGGGATGCACACACAGTTTGTCCTTCATCTTGCTCGCTAACTCTGTTTGAAGAAGTCCTCCCAAATCCTTCCCCACTGACTCACTTCTATAAAAGTGCCATAAACACTGTGATTTGGTAATCCCATATTCTTATTAGGATGCATCATCAGGCTTGGCTGAAGTGCACTGTTGATTGATTTAGTGCCCTGAAGTGCTCCCAAAATCCAAGCCTTTATCTCTTTTCCAGTACTGACTGCTGAAAGGTAAGTTTGAGAAAATATAAACAAAGCATCCTGGCCTGGATGAGCAATAGTTTGACCAACAGGACCAGGGAAAGGGACTGGCCTTCTGCACTCAACATTGACAAGGACACACATTGAGTACTGGATGCAGTTTTGGGGCTGTTACTCTAAGAAAGACATTGAGGTGCTGGAGCATGTCCAGAGAAGGAAAATGAAGTTGCTGAAAGGTCTGGAAAACAGGTCTGATAAGGAGTGGCTGAAGGAACTGGGGTTTAGTTTGGAGAAAAGAAGACTGAGGGGAGACCTCATTGCTTTCTGCAACTTCCTAAAAGGAGGTTGCAGTGATGTTGAGATTGGCCTCTTCTCCCTAGTGTCAGGTGATAATATGATAGGAAATGACCTCAAGTTGCATCAGGGGAGGTTGGATATTAGGAAAAAAATATTTCCTACAAGAGTGGTTAGGCACTGGAATAGGCTGTCCAAGCAGGTGGTGAAGTCACCATTCTTGGAGTTTGTGCTGGTTTGAGGTTAACTCGAATATTTTAATGAGAAAATTATACTATAGGCTGTGAAAGGAAAACAATGGTGATGTCTACTTCACTCACAGGCTTGCTGAGATGCATAAGAGTAAGAACTCAAAACATGGATAACACAGTCTCTCGGGCTTGCAGTCTCTGGGGCACAGCATCTTGGGCTGTCTAGCAGTTTTTGGCTTTTCTCCTCTCTGCTGAGTAACCTCACTAACCACTTTCCTTCTACCCACCCTGGCCAATCCTCCAAACTCATCTTGCATGTAAGGCAAACCTTGGGGTAAGGTGTAGGGGTGGGGAGAAGGTGGAAGAGTGGTTGGGAGCCCCTCCTGTGGTCTCTGATTTCTGGGAGGGGTGTTGTGTTTCTGTATTACTTTTAACTTGTATATTTCTGTAAATATTCCTGTCTATAGTGTATATCTCTGCTTGTACATTGTGCTGAGCTGTAAATAGAACTTAATCTCTTAACTTCCAGCTGACTGAGCCTAGTCTGAGTGATTTTACAAAGTGTGGGGGGGGGTGGGGAACTCCCAAACCACCACAGAGTTGTTCAAGAAATGTGTGGGCATGGCAGTTGAGAAAATAATTTAGTGGGCATGGTGATGTCAGAATTGTTTTTGGACTTGATGATCTTGGGAGTCTTGGGGGCCTTAATGATTCTACCATTCCAAAGGTAGAAGTTCATGCAGCAGTGCTGCCAGAGTGATGACAACTCCTGCCAAAATGTGGTATTCACTATCTCATGCAAACTCATTCCATTTCCATGCAGACCAGAACCATAGCTGTTATTATGTTTGGTATATCCTTTATAAGACCAGCCCTCCTACAACGTAATGATAGAGTCAAACCAACAGCAATTCAATTTGTTCCACATCTATTTCCTGCACCATTAAAAATAATAAATCTGTTACAACAGCAAAGCAGACAGAAGTATGTGCAATGTCTCCCATAATAGCATTAGAGAAAGCAACTATGTGTACATAAAAGCCAATGAAATAAATTAAACAAAAAAAAAAGTAGGGTTTTTTAATATAATTACATTTGAAACAGCAATTAAGGTTTGATCAGGACTACAAATGCAAGTAGGCTGCTTGACAGAACTGAACAGAAGAACATATTTTCACACCAGCAGGCAGGACTCTGTAGGAAGGATGGGGCAGGTGTTAGAGGAACTGGATGAGAAGGAAAGCAAATGAAGATGGATGAACATCTGAAAAGCTTTTTAAATGGTTGGAGTATGAATGGAGAGGTAATGGAAAAGTACAAGGATCAGGCTGCCTTGCCATAGTGGTATTTAATGATTTTTTAGTGATAATTACTGGTATCTGTGAAAAGCAGGAAGTTTGATAAAAATTGGACTCGGAAATCAATTTCTCAAGAGAGTATGGTCCAGGAAAAACACCAAGAGGGCTCAGACCAAAGGGTATATATAGAATCATCGAATCATTTAGGTTAGAAAAGACCTTCAAGCTTATTGAGTCCAACCATTAACCCTACTTTAACAAGTCCACCATTAACCCATACCCTTCATGGCTCCCAACTAAATTCAGGTTTTGTACCTCAGTTATATTCAGTTTTGAATCCCTCAAAGCCTACTGCAGGACTATGTTTCTGACATGCAGATAATTATGTTATCATTGTTTTGGTTGTAAAAGACCCTTAAGATCATCAAGTCCAACCACCACCCCAACACCAGCACCATCACTAAACCATGTCCTGAAGTGCCATGCCTACATGTATTTTTGAACACATCCAGGGATAGCAACTCCATCATCTCCATCGTTTCCAGCCTGTTCTGATACCTGACAGCTTTCTCAGTGTAAAAAAGTCCCCCAATATCCACCCTAAGCCTTTCCTATCCATTCTCTCTTATTCTACCACTAATTACTTGGGAGAAAATGAAGAAAATGAAATCACAGATCTGTGGAAAAATTGGCCACTATGGTGGAAGAAATAAAAGCACAGGAATGTTTTGTTTGGGAAACATCTCTAAGATCATGGAGTCCAACCAACAATCTTAGACCACTGTGGCCATTAAACTATGTCCCGAAGTGCCATGCCCACTTACATGAAGGGTAATGAAGTTCAGGGTCAGCATGAACACTGATATTCCAGCACAAATATTGAATTAGAAAGGACATGGAGCTGTGAGATCCTATTGCCAAACATAAACATTTTTCCTTGTGATTATTAATTACTGGATATTAGGAAGAAGTTTTTCATTCTGAGAGTGGTAGAACAATGGAATAAGCTGCCCAGAGAGGAGTCCCATCCCTGGATATATTCAAGGTCAGGTTTGATGGGTCTCTAAGCAACCTGATCTAGTTGGGGATGTCCCTGCTCACTGCAGTGGAATTAGACTAGACGATTGCTCTAAGTCCCTTCCATCACAATGCATTCTATAATTCCATTTATTTAAGTCTAAAGTAAGTAAATACATAGATGTCCAGTGCAGAAACACACAGAATGCACTTTTTATTACAAAGACATCTGCCTTAATTTTGAAAACCAGAAAAATAGCTTCCACAGTTTTCATAGAATCATAGAATCATAGAATGGTAAG
>VWZE01023029.1:0-10745 GCA_013396675.1 Eubucco bourcierii | reverse complement strand
TGAAGTAGACATCATGATGTTTTCCTTTCACAGTCTATAGTGTAAGTTTCTCTATTAAAATATTCTAACTAGCCTCAAAGCAGGATAAAGTAGCTGTTCAGATGACAGCCAACCGAGTCCTGGGCTGCAGCAAGAGAAGCACAGTCAGCAGGGCAAGGGAGGGGATTCTGCCCCTTTGCTCTGCTCTTCTCAGAACCCATCTGGAGTCCTGTGTGCAGTTCTGGAGCCCCCAGCACAGGAAGGACATGGAAGTGTTGGAGCAGGTCCAGAGGAGGCCACAGAGATGCTCAGAGGGCTGCAGCAGCTCTGCTCTGAGGACAGGCTGAGAGAGTTTGGGCTCTGCAGCCTGGAGAAGAGAAGGTTTCCAGGAGACTTTAGAGTAGCCTTCCAGTAAGTGAAGGGACCTACAGGAAGGCTGGGGAGGGACTATTGACAAGGTCTGTCAATGACAAGACAAGGGGCAATGGGTTTGAAGTGGCAGAGGGGAGATTTAGACTGGATGTTAGGAAGAAGTTGTTTGTGGTGAGGGTGGTGAGACATTGGCACAAGTTGCCCAGGGAGGTTGTGGCTGCTCCCTCCCTGGAGGTGTTGAAGGCCAGGTTGGAGGAGTCCTTGAGTGAGCTGTCCTAGTGAGATGTGTTCCTGCCTGTGGCAGGGTGTTGGAACTAGATGATCCTTGAGGTCCCTTCCAACCTCACCATTCTATGATTCTATGATTTAACAGAGTTTAGGTCATTTTGAAAGTGCTGTTTAAAAAAAAAATCAGCAATCTTTCCATGCAGTTATGAATCTTGTTAGGTAAAAGGGCCAAGGTAGGTAAAGTGACTCATCTGTTGAGATGCAGCCTCCATCTGCTGTCTTCAATCTCTGGGATTTGGAAAAATCAGTGTGCTACCAATAGGGTAACAGATGTTTAACTTTGAAGGACTTCTAAACACATTGGAGCAGTGTAGTATCATCAGCTTACAAAATATTATGAAAATAATCTATGGTTGATACTATGAGGAGAGCAAATAAGAAATTTCAGCTTAACCTGCTTGAGCTTAGAAATTTCTTCCTGCTGCCTATTAATACATACAAGTAACTATCCCAAGAAATCCACTGATCTTGTCACCGGTGGATGAAATCTCCATTGACTTGGGTCCATACAGAGATGAAAATGACTGTGCCCCAGCTTCCCTGAAGCACATCCAGCTCCCTTCTGGCCACAAGAGTCAACAAATGCCATCCTGGCAGACACCAACTCAAGCATTCTGAGAGTACTTAGTGGTACTAACAGTTTTTCTTCCACTAGTTCTGTTGAGAGTTTTCAGAAATCCACTGCTTTAATGATCCAGTATCCAACTTCTTATTGGGATTTTTTTTTCTGGTCTATTCTAAATGCAGTCTATTGCCTGGGCTAAAATACATTTCAGATGATTCTGTTTCGCTTTATTTTTTTCCCCTTAGAGTTTACATGCACTCTTCTACCACCACACAGCAATTCTCAGACTCCAGCTTATTAGGATAAGGGAAATAGTCCCTTTTCACACCCACCTGGTGTCATAAGTTCTGTTTCTCTGTTATCAATTTTGTAGCATTTTAAATGCCATTATATAAGCCAAGGTATCATATTTAAGATGAGGTCTTGCCCATGGCTGGTCAGTGGGCATAGTTATATGGTTGAAAACATCTCTGATTGGTTTTAGCCACATACTTGTCCTTCCTGTGGCTGCAAAAGGTTTGTGCCTGATGGTATATCTGGAATGACTCTGAGGTCTCCCTTTTCCTTAGTGCCCTATTACTGATAAACAGTTAATTCAGAATTAGAAGTTTCATTAAGGAACCACACATTCCTGGTCTTTCTTTTTTATACTATTATTATACTTTAGGCCATTTCTATTACTCTAGTCTTGGATGTCATTTCCTTCATTTATGAGGTATTCCTTTCAGTTAAAAGGATAAAGGATAGCCTTATGGTATTAGCAATCTCTATCAGATCTTGGCTTTTGTAGAAGGGTTGTGGACTGGAACATTAATTAAAGCTGATTCTGAAGAACTCCCCATGGGCTGCTTCCTGGCACAGCAGTTTCCTTTCCAGCACTGTCTTACCACTCTCTTGCCAATTTTATCTGCTCTTTTCTCTAATATTTTTCACATGACATCAGTATCTTTGAGCAAGTAACTTTAAGCAAGCACCTGAATTCCCCAACACATAGTCAATTTAGTACAGTTGCAGTATGCACACACTGAAATTAATTTTCTCATATGGAGAACAGCCCAAATCGCAACACAATAATGACAGGCTTGCCACTGCTTCAGCAGTTTGGGGGAGAAATCTGTAGGGATGGATCTGTGTTTAAGATTTGCCTAACCATCATGTGCAGGAACTCTTAGCCACCAAATGTATACTTAACCTACTTAACTACAGCCTACTCAAACGGCCTTCCCAATCCCCATCCCCCTTCTCAGTAAAAAGCTTAAGTAAAACACTCATTGAGAGAATTCCTTTAAGACAAAGAAAACAAAAAAAAATATAAAAATAAAAAATCACTTCTTCAAAAAAATATCCTGAAGATAAGATCAGTTATTAGGTGATTAGTCATTAGGTGATTAGGACATGGAACCGCTGGAGCTGGTCCAGAGGAGGCCACGAAGATGCTCAGAGGGCTGCAGCAGCTCTGCTCTGAGGACAGGCTGAGAGAGTTGGGGCTCTGCAGCCTGGAGAAGAGAAGGCTTCCAAGAGACCTTAGAGTAGCCTTCCAGGATCTGAAGGGGGCTACAGGAAGGCTGGGGAGGGACTATTGACAAGGGCTTGGAATGACAGGACAAGGGGCAATGGGTTTGAAGTGGCAGAGGGGAGGTTTAGACTGGATGTCAGGAGGAAGTTGTTTGCAGTGAGGGTGGTGAGACACTGGCACAGGCTGCCCAGGGAGGCTGTGGCTACTCCCTCCCTGGAGGTGTTGAAGGCCAGGTTGGAGGAGGCCTTGAGTGAGCTGTCCTAGTGGGAGGTGTCCTTGCCTGTGGCAGGGGGTTGGAACTAGATGATCCTTAAGGTCCCTTCCAACCTTACCATTCTGTGATTCTATGATTTTTTTATCTGCATTTCAAGAGACACACAATTTAAATAGCAACAGTATCACCTTGCACACCAAAAACCACACTTGTGTCTTACAAACATAAACAGGAAAAAAAAAATTACTATTTTTGTCTTGAAAGACAGTTTCGAAATCAGTGAGTGGGAATGAAAGTCTCCTGTATTTATAAGGATTTATAATATCACTGCTCTTCTTTAGAGAAAGTTCTAGACTAATGTGATGAAGTGAGGAATCTGAGATTTGAGACTTCTGCTGACTGATACATACATATTTTACAAAAGTTTGCCTAGAATATGTTTTTTATTTCAAATGGATGATATTCCTTAATGCAGTAATATATATCTAACAAAAAACTTCACTTTAGAGTGAACATCAGGTTGTCTCTATGTACCCTGCTAGTAAGTCTTTGGTCATTTATGATCTCCTTTCTTTATAACACAGTAGGATGTGTGAAGTAAAGATCTTTTCTGAATTGGAGTAGGAAACAGAGCTCTGAAACAGAGCACAAGGGCATGGTCTGACAAGCCTTTTAGGTGCTTGGTAGGGTGCTATCAAATGCAACTGTTTCCTTTCACAGGCAGGAGGCAACCTTAGAGCCCTCTGCACCCTTTGGAAGCTAAAAATAAAAGGGTAAAAAAGATGTTCGGCTTTATTGTGACACTTTTCACTTTTCTTTCTCTGTTTTCTCTCTACTTGCACAGAAGATGGTCAACTAAAGCCAAAACCCTCTCTGTCTGAAGTCTTATGTTGGGAATAAGATTGGGAGAAATCTGAAATTTCCAAGTTTTGTCAGGTTTTTCCTTTGAAGTAAACTCAAGGCCAACTGAAAAACGTCAGGTTGCTGAAGGTTACTTTTGCTATGAGTTGCTAAACGCTGGTTCTTTTCTTCACAAACTCTTATTGTTTCTATAAGGAGGTTTAATAAAAGAAGTAATTAAACTGTGCAGAATTACATGTTTATATGAGGCTATAAGCATACAGACAAGCTTGCCTTGTGTTATTTTGCCTGCAATATTTATTGTGTTTGAGTTTCATTTATCTGTAAATAAAGAGGAATTATTAGCCTCAGTAGAAAAGAGATTCTGCATAATCTTGAGCATAAAGGGAGGTCTAGGAGTTTAACAGCAAAAATGCAGTTGAGAAGTAATGCTGCTCTGAAGTCAGTGTTAACTGGAGTAAGCCCCAGGAAAGCTCTGTGATGACACACAACCAGAAAGCTGAAGGGGAAATATTTTCCCCCCATCACTTTATTAAAAAACAAACAAACAAACAAACAAGCAAAAAAGAAAAAAAGGAAACAAGAATTTAAATCTAGCTACCCATGTGTATTTGTGAAGCAAGTAAAGCACACTGTTAGGGTTTCTAAAAGTATAATAGCATGGATTGCAGCCATAATACTTTTACTGTACAAATTGCATTTGGTACTTAACAGTACAGAGGATGAGAGAACAATGCATTACATAACACAATAACAAGAATTAAAACTGTGTATTTTCATAATCCTTTAGCTGATCATAGCTGTTTGTAATTACTAGTCCAGTCATCACTGCAACAGTTTTAAGGTGAAACACATAAAGATCATGTCCTCACTGCAAAAACAGGGAAACTGCGGCAGAGGAACTCTAACTTCCATAGACACAAGTCTCATGATACCTCAGTAGCCTAGTTAGGACTGTTCATTCAATTGCAAATCAGGACTTAAGGAAGTATCCTATAATTTGCTTTACTCATTGCTACACCAGAATAATGGTTTGTCTTGCTGTTCTGCTAAAAGCAATGGCAAGATGAGGAGCAGAATGAACCCTTCTGCCATTTTCCACACTGTTATTCCTGGGGGGGCAATAAGCTGCATGCAATGGACACAGTGATATTATTATCCTGTGCAGATTCTGGGTGTAAAAAGTCAGAATCAGTTACCATGTTTCATTGGGATTTCTCTTGTTCTGATGCACCCTTTTTAGTCTGTTTTGGCCAGTACTTGCAGATAGTTATTACTGGTTAGTCTATTCACCTTTTCAAGGTGATATTCTACTTTCAGAACAATTTTTATTTCATGACAGAAATATAAACAATTCCCAGTGCGTCAAGTAATCCAGTGGTAAGTCTCTGTGGTAAAATATTGATCCTTCAGTTTGTAGAGGAGAACTCTTATTTTAGAAATGAAACTTTAACAAGTGCCAAACAAGGTCAGTAAAAGAAAAAAAGAAAAGAATCCATTTCTTGTTCAGAAAGACAGACTACCTTTATCCATGTAATTATATTCTGGACCACTCCTGTGTTGAATGAAAACACAACAATTAAAATTCTACTCTTTTCATCATCAGTCTGTTATTCATTATGAAGTAGGTTGAATATATTGTCTATCACAAATTCCCCACAATTGAAAGAACTCAGATATATAGAATTACTTTTTCATCTTCATCTTCAATATGGTTGGCAGTCATGTCTTACAACACAGATTTCTGGAATTCCTATTCTTTACCAAAGCAAAAATTCAACATTAGAACAGAATAAACCTATAGTATTGCAAACTCAGTATCAGTCCTCATTCTGCAATGTAATATTTTGTATTTTTTTAAAGCTTTTGAAGATTTTTTTTTTTTGTATCTGTGGTTTATAAAAATATAATACTAATAAGAACTGGCTCCATCTGAGAAGTCCCTGAAATGTTTTGGCAAGAAAAGCTGCTGCATGAATCCACAAGCATTGGCCAATATGGTATCATCATTCTAGTCAGGAAAGGGATCAGAAAGAAACAGTTGAATATTTAAAAAAAAAAAATACTTTGAACTTCCTGTCTATTTTGTATTTCTAAATGTAAAACTGTGACTTTTTTTTTTATATTTATATTTAAAAAAAAAACCTTCCACTGTGGTGTGAAGCTTTATTCTCAACTGAAGGACAAGAGACCAGAAGAATGGAATTGGTGGGTAATGACAGCTATAAAAAGAGTCAGTTGCATTTAATAGGAAAAAGCCATTAAAAAACAAACCAACCAACCAACCAAGCCCAGGCAGAACAAAACAAAATCCCCAAACTAAACCATTTAATCAGAATAAACTATGAAGAGGAAACCTTGTTCATTTTTGCAGCAGTATCAAGAGGCACTGCAGCACTTGAAGCACAAGAGCTGGTGGCATCAGTACAGGCATATGTGAAACTCCCTCACTGTTCTTTTCCATGCCCTTGTTCTGTAAATTTATAGTCTTTATAACCAACGTGAGACAACATGAGTGTTGTATATTGCATAACTGAATGTCAAAATCCCATCTTTGACTTCATTCTCATTTAGTTTAGTGAAAATTAATGGAAATTTATGACTGGGTATGAAAAACGATCTTTTGAAATGATAACGCTAAAAAGCAATCTGTAAGAGAGGCTTGCCCAGGCTTCTAAGTGATGCCCTTGAGATTCTTCTTCTATCTTAATAACTCTCCCACAGGATGTGTACTTGTGTACTGTACCCAGCCTGAAACCTTACCTAAGATTCACTGGGCCTGCACAGCATGAGAAAGGGAAATTGTTGCTGAAGATAAGGCTAATGAGCAATGATTCAGTCAGGGGAGTAAAACAGCTACCCTGCTGCAAATGTTGCCCTTTGGGTACGATTCAGAGACCACAGAGAAACGGGAAGAGTCTAGGCTATTTTTGTCAATATGTCACCTTGAATGCCCTCTCTACTTCCAGCAGAATACGACTTTCAGTTCTAGCTTTGCGGCACCAAAGATGTAATAGGATAAGTAAGCACACTTCAGAACAGGCACTGTCTTGCTCAGTAAGGCTCTCGAATTCCAGTATTTTCACCCCAGCGTTGTAAAGAAAGCCACAAACATAGATTTTGATTAGCAATATTCAAATTTACTCCTGAGAAATTTCAGGCATGTTTAGTGACTATTAGTTTTACGAAGTATAACAGCTTCCAAAAGAAAAGGTAGATACACAACGAAGATGTTTTATTAATGTAAAATTATGCTGCACTGGAAATTGTTCTTAGTGATTTACGTATTTGGCATCAATTGTACTTTGCCTTTCTATTGAAAAAAAAAATGCTTTTGGTGCAGTTCAGATACTGGATTTTTATTTTTTTTTCCCCACAGATGTATTTGTACAGGATCATGTCTTATCCCCCAGACTGACTAGAACAAAAATCTGGGATGTAGCTGAGACCTAAGTAAGAATCAGTCATTTACTCTGCAACTTGAGGATTGAAGCACTGATCTGTGACATGAGATGCCCCAGAACTGTGCCTGTTTACAAGAGATCTGGCATGGAAAATGAGAGTCTGAACTGAGCTGCTCTGAAACATTCACTTAACTCTCCTGTATTTTATATGAAACAAAACTTTCCAGTCAGTTGACTGGAATCACCTACAGTGCAGCCCCAAAATCCCACAAGTTTCTTGGTATTTTTTATAAGCATCATTATATTCTCTCCTTTTAATTTTTTCACTTGCAAAGTGTTGATGAAATGGATCATTCAGAAAAGTCCACCACTGTAAGTAGGAACACTTGCACCGTTATTGTCCTCACATAAAAATTAAAAGTTATTTTGGTTTGTATTTGAGTTCACATGTGAAAGAAATTTAAGCTGAACAAGGTGCCCATATGTAAGCTTCTGTTTATATACTAGATGTCAAAGTACCCATTATACAGACAGCAGCACTTACAGATGTATTCATAGAATCATAGAATCAACCAGGTTGGAAGAGACCTCCAAGATCATCCACTCCAACCTATCACCTAGCCCTATCCAATCAACTTCACCATGGCACTAAGTGGCCCATGCAGGCTTTGCCTGAACACCTCCATGGATGGTGACTCTACCACCTCCCTGGGCAGCCATTCCAAAACCTACCACACTCTCTGTGAAGAACTTCCTCCTAATATGCAGCTTATACCTTACCCTGGCAAGGAGACTGTGTCCCCTTGTTCTGTTGCTGGTTGCTTGAGAGCAGAGCCCAACCCCACCCTGCTACAACCTCTCTTCAGGTAGTTGTAGAAAGCAATGAGGTCGCCCTTGAGCCTCCTCTTCTTTGGGCTGCACACCTCCAGCTCCGTCAGCCTCTCCTCACAGGGCTGTGCTCCAGGCCCCTCACCAGCCTTGCTGCCCTTCTCTGGACACCTTCCAGCACCTCAACATCTCTCTTGAATTGAGGGCCCCAGAGCTGGACACAGGACTCAAGGTGTGGCCTGACCAGTGCTGAGTACAGAGGAAGAATAACCTCCCTTGTCCTGCTGGCCACACTGTTCCTGATTCAGGCCAGGATGCCACTGGCTCTGCTGTCCACCTGGGCACACTGCTGGCTCATCTTCAGCTTCTATCACCAGTACTCCCATGTCCCTTTCTGCCTGGTTGCTCTCCAGCCGCTCTGTCCCCAGCCTATAGCACTGCTTGGGATTGTTGTGGTCATAGCGCAGAACCCTGCACTTCAACTTGTTAAATCTTATCCCATTGGCCTCTGCCCTCCCATCCAGCCTGTCAAGGTCCTTCTGCAGGGCCTTCCTACCTTCCCAACAGACCCACACCAGCTCCTAACCATTCGCATCAGCTTAAAAGAGACCTACATTTCATCAGTGATTGCACCATCTTTCGATACAACAATGTTTTAGAGAAGTTGTTTTTATGTAGACAGCAAGTGAGACATTCAGGTTTATGATACCATAGGAGACAACTTGCAGCATCACTCCTGAATCCCAGCCCTGTTCCGGGAAGGGGCAGCTCCCTCCTAGTGTCATACTCACTGGAAGCAAGATAATTACATTCAGGCAAGTCAGTTCAAACCTACATGTAGATATTCTGACTTGAAGTCTCTTAATCCAAAAGCTGAAACTCAGATTTAGTTTGACTAAATTTCTGCTCTTTGATTTACTTCACACATGATACCTTCCTGCAGACTTTCTACCCTGAAAAATCTCCCTCTTTTCATAAGGCAGTGAAATGTTGAAGGATAACATAAAAGATTTGGAATACAGAACTACACCAGTTTTCTCAGACAGACCAATACTGAAACAAAATTCTTGTTCTCACCCTGAAAACGTGGGAGTATCCATTAAAGATAAATGATTAAATCAATGAAAAAATGAAAGAAACGCAAAAAGCCTCCACCAGCTTTCTCACGTCTATCAGACTTGCACATCGTGGACAAGGGAAAGGCAGCTGATGTCATCTACCTGGACCTGAGTAAAGCATTTGACTCTGTCCCACATGACATCCTGGTCACCAAACTGGAAAAGCATGGACTTGATGGATGGACCACTCGCTGGATAAGGAATTGGCTGGATGGTCGAACCCAGAGAGTGGCGATCAACGGCACAATGTCCACCTGGAGACCAGTGCCAAGTGGTGTCCCTCAGGGGTCAGTGCTGGGACCAGTGCTGTTTAACATCTTTGTCAGTGACATGGACAGAGGAATGGAGTGCACCCTCAGCAAGTTTGCAGATGACACCAAGCTGTGTGGCACAGTCGACTTGCTAGAGGGCAGGGATGCCATCCAGAGGGACCTGGACAGGCTGGAGAGTTGGGCCCAGGCCAACCTGATGAAATTCAATAAGGCCAAGTGTAAGGTCCTGCACCTGGGTAGGCACAATCCCAAGCACAAATACAGGCTGGGTGGTGAATGGCTGGAGAGCAGCCCTGAGGAAAAGGACCTTGGAGTCTGGGTTGATGAAAAGCTCAACATGAGCCTGCAGTGTGCACATGCAGCCCAGACAGCCAACCGAGTCCTAGGCTGCATCAAGAGAAGCGTGGCCAGCAGAGCAAGGGAGGTGATTCTGCCCCTTTACTCTGCTCTCGTCAGACCCCACCTGGAGTACTGTGTGCAGTTCTGGAACCCTCAGCACAGGAAGGACATGGAAGTGTTGGAGCGGGTCCAGAGGAGGGCCACAAAGATGATCAGAGGGCTGGAGCAGCTCTCCTATGAGGACAGGCTGAGGGAGTTGGGGCTCTTCAGCCTGGAGAAGAGAAGGCTTCGAGGGGACCTGATAGTAGCCTTCCAGTATCTGAAGGGGGCCTACAGGAAGGCTGGGGAAGGATTATTTACAAGGTCCTGCAATGACAGGACAAGGGGCAATGGGCTTAAACTGGCAGAGGGGAGATTTAGACTAGATGTTAGGAGGAAGTTCTTTACAGTGAGGGTGGTGAGGCACTGGAACAGGTTGCCCAGGGAGGTTGTGGATGCTCCCTCCCTGGATGTGTTCAAGGCCAGATTGGATGAGGCCTTGAGTAACCTGTACTAGTGGGAGGTGTCCCTGCCTATGGCAGGGGGTTGGAACTAGATGATCCTTGAGGTCCCTTCCAACCTTACCATTCTATGATTCTATGATTCTATGATTTGCTATCCATTCTTTTAGGAAGAGATATTATATCCTTCTCCACTGTCACACTAGTTATTTTTTTTTTCTTCCCTGGTGTAAAGGGTTAACCCTCCCGGGTGGGAGGAGTGGTCAGAACTTGACCTCAGGTCTGCTCGACCCCAGGTGTAGAGTTCAGCCCACTCCCACTTCCTGTTTGGACCCCCCTATATAAACAGGGGAACTTCCTGTTTCTCTCCCTCTCCCACCTCATGGCCAGCCTCTACCACACAGTGGGCATCTTTTCAGACCCCTGCCATCCATCCAGTTGATATTTTGTATCTTGTTATCCCTTCCCTATACCTGTTTGTAACTCCCC
>VWZE01023013.1:4140-18123 GCA_013396675.1 Eubucco bourcierii | reverse complement strand
ACAGGTTGCCCAGGGAGGTTGTGGCTGCTCCCTCCCTGGAGGTGTTCAAGGCCAGGTTGGAGAAGGTCTTGAGTGAGCTGTACTAGTGGGAGGTGTCCCTGCCTATGGCAGGGAGTTGGAACTAGATGATCCTTGAGTTCCCTTCCAACCTTACCATTCTATGATTCTAAGATTGCCTGGCACTGGGAAGGAAATTAATTATTTGTGACATATGTACTTCTTTTGTGCTTTTTGCTGGCTCTTCCTGAGGTTGCTCAGACAGAAATACAGAATTCACTGCAAATGAAGGTGTGTGTGGCAATGAACCTCAAGAAGTTATTTTTGTTTTAAATGCATGAATGGTAGGTAAGTAATTTTAAATGCTTATCATGGGATGTGGAGCTCATTAACAATCCAACTAAGTAAAGTGAAGTTGCCCTTTTTCTGTAATGCTCAGTTCAGTATGCTCATGATTGCTGAACATATAGATGGGATGGGGTCCTGGCTCGGGAGTGTGTTCAATACTTCATTTGCAATTGGTTTGGAGATTTAGCACAGTGAAAGCAGGCTTGATGCTTTTGTTTTTTATTTGGTTGGCTTTTGGGCCCTTTTTATTTATATTTTTTTTAAGTTGTGACACATTTTCACAGAAATGGGCTGCAAAAAGCACTTCTGATAAGAACCCTAGCATGATGCACTCAGTTATGCTGACTTTCAGCTTTTTTTTTTGCTTAAAAAAAAAAAGGGACATTTGCTGACATCTTGCATTGCCATATGACTGTTTCCAATGTTTTCCATGCCTTTTTTTCCTGGACCACGTTTGTTTTTGAGTGATGTATTTCCTAGCCAGGAATTTTAGCTGTGCTCTCCATCCAGTCGAGTGGTGTATTGCGAGATTCCGTCAGAGCTCTCAGAGAGCTTCTTGGCTGGTGTGCAGCTCAAGCACATATGGAGAAGATATCAGCTGGGGAGATTATACAGGCCCTCAAAAAAAAAAATAAAATCTTTTTATTTTTTTTCACTGAAGACCTATTTGAAAACTCCTGTCAATTTTGTTTTCAAGTGTGTTTATAGAAATGGCCTAAATTCTCTCTGTGTTGATTCAGTTTGCCTTCTGAGACAGCAGCAGATCGTTTAATGGTTAGTTCCACTCTTTCAAATTGAGAAATCCTTAAAGAGTCACTAAGACCTGGAAATCTAATTATGAGTTGCTTAGAGCTTCCAAGGGTGAAACCTTGCTCTCAGGTTCTTACCACATACTGCTTATTTTATTAATAATTTATATGGGTGTGTTGAGAATCCATGTTGTATGGTTGGGGCAGTCTTAGCTGGGGATTGAAGCAGTCAAATATGTTTTTTGCATCAAGGAAATTCTGAAGAATCTCCTATTCACTAGGACTGAACACCCAAGACATGAAAGCAAGTATAATTTGCCAGTTGGTGGGGTTTTCTTTGCTCTGCATTTCATAGTATCATAGAAACATAGAATAGTCTGGGTTGGAAGGACCCCCAAAGATCATCTAGTCCAATGGCCCCTGCAGTCAGCAGTGACATCCTCAACTAGATCAGGTTGCCCTGTTGAGCCTCACCTTGAATATCTCCAGGGATGGGGCCTCAACCACCTTCCTGTGCAACTTGTTCTGGTGTTCTACCACCCTCATAGTAAAGAACCTGTTCCTAACATCCAATCTAAATCTGCTCTTCTCAAGTTTGAAGCCGTTGCCCCTCATCCTATCACCACAGGCCTCTATAAGCAGTCTCTCTCCATCCTTCTTGTGGGCCCCCTTCAAGTACTGGAAGGCTGCTATTTGGTGTCCCTGAAACCTTCTCTTCTCCAGGCTGAACAACCCCATCTCCCTCAGCCCTCCGTTGTAGCAGAGACCCACTGATCATTTTCATGGCTCTCCTCTGGACCCACTCCATCAGGTGCATGTCCTTACTGTATTGAGTGGTCCAGACCTGGACACTGTACTCCAGGTGAGGTTTCACCAGAGCAGAGTGTCAGAATCACCTCACTGGATCTTCTGACAATGCATCTTTTGATGCAGCCCAGGATGTGATTTGCCTTCTGGACTGCAAGCTCACACTGTCTGCTCATGTCCAGCTTCTTATCCATCAGCACCCCTAAGTCCTTTTCCACAGGGTTGCTTTCTACCACCTCCATCAGCCAGTCTGTATTGATAGTGAGGATTGTTCTGGCCCAGGTGCAGAGCCCTGCACTTGCTCTTGTTGAACCTCATGAGGTTCCCCTGGGCCCACCTCTCCAGCTTGTCCAGGCCCCTTTGCATGGCATTTCAGTCACTCCCTCATGGAAGGGCACTTTGTGGAGCATGTGAGTACTGCACATGGGTGCAGCAGTGATTTGCATTGAGGGACCTAGGTAGACAAAGGATATGGTGTATTTTTAATGCTGATGGTCATCTCTTTTAACTTAGTTTTCAGCTCCTATGGGAGTATAGATTCCTACTGGGCAAAAACTGTCATGCCATGCACTTAGTAATGTAACTTTGGGAGATACTCTGATGTCAACAGGAAGCATATCAGGAAAAAATCAATGTAACTGGCTCTCAGTTAACAAAAGGTTATAAAGTAAAGGCTGCCCTTGGTCAGCCTCCAATTACTTTCACACTCTAATATCAGTTGCTGTATAAATCCAAGGTAGACAGTGATGAGATCTAGGCAGGAAAATTCTTCCAAATAACTGATTTTCCAGATAAGCACAAGTAAATGCCTAAGATACTGTTAGTGTTTTCTCTAGGAAGTCAGCACTGGCTTTGTAAAGAGTTCATACAGATTTGACCCAGCTTTATTGAATTAGGAGACTGAATTTAAACTAACCAGAATCGAGCAGTGTGTGCATGCAGCCCAGACAGCCAACTGAGTCCTGGGCTGCAGCAAGAGCAGTGTGGGCAGCAGGGCAAGGGAGGGGATTCTGCCCCTTTACTCTGCTCTCAGACCCCATCTGGAGTCCTGTGTGCAGTTCTGGAGCCCCCAGCTCAGGAAGGACATGGAAGTGTTGGAGTGGGTCCAGAGGAGGCCACGAGGATGCTCAGAGGGCTGCAGCAGCTCTGCTCTGAGGACAGGCTGAGAGAGTTGGGTCTCTTCAGCCTGGAGAAGAGAAGGCTTCCAGAAGACCTTAGAGTAGCCTTCCAGTATCTGAAGGAGGCCTACAGGAAGGCTGGGGAGGGACTATTGACAAGGTCTTGTAATGACAAGCCAAGGGGCAATGGGTTTAAACTGGCAGAGGGGAGATTTAGACTGGATGTTAGGAGGAAGTTGTTTGCAGTGAGGGTGGTGAGACACTGGCACAGGTTGCCCAGGGAGGTTGTGGCTGCTCCTTCCCTGGAGGTGTTCAAGGCCAGGTTGGAGGAGGCCTTGAGTGAACTGTACTAGTGGGAGGTGTCCCTGCCTATGGCAGGGAGTTGGAACTAGATGATCCTTGAGGTCCCTTCCAACCTTACCGTTCTATGATTTTATAAGCTAAGAGGAAGAGTTACTGAGTGTTCTGATAAAACACAATTTGATCTTCCTCCTAATAAAGCTTTACAATCCTGGCCAGCCTATACTTTTATTGTTTGTAAAAAGTAAACATCTTCTTGCAAAAGAATCATTCCCTAAACATGGTAGATGATGATGTTAGCAAAGGTATTAAGTAGGAGGCTGGAGCTTGCTTTGAAGCTACCTAAAATCTCTCAAATGGTTGTCTGCATTGAGGCAGAGAGAATTTAAGAGACGATGTAAGAAGCTTGTTAAACTTGCTATGCGTTTTACAGCCACTTGGGAAAGGCTTTAATTCCAGTCCAAAGATGTTGAAAACACCTCACTTAGTGGTGCAACTATTACCTGTTCCTTGTATTAAAAAAACCAGTCTCAGTATTAAATTTTCAGCGGAACAAGATGTATAAGATTTATGGGTGAAATTCCACCTTTGCAAGGAGCCAGAGCTACCTTGAGGCACTACTTAAATATCAGTTTACCTCTGTTTTGCCAAACCTAATGACTTCTAAGTGGTGTCTAGGCTTCTGCAGGACTTTCTCCATATGGAAGAGTTTCAGGGCAGGTGAGAGAAAGGGGACATGTGTCTTTGAAACTAGTTTCCAGCTCAGCGCACACAAATCTAATCACCAGAAAGAAGGTTTAATCAAGAGAGAATCAAAACTATGAAGTTGCCCACTCAGTAAAATTCAAAACCTGTGATTGCCAACTGTCTAGGAAATATGAAATCAGGATTTCTCTTTTACTCTAGACATATAGTCATTTACTGACTGGAGGTGGAAATATTCATCTATTACTGTTTAAAGTTAACTGAATATCTGTTGATAACAAGAGTGTGTCCAGTGCTTACTGAGACTTCAGCTTGCAATGTGTGCTTGCCAACCACATGTTGGGATGCATCACAAGAAATGTGAGCAACAGGTTAATGGAGGTGTTTCTGCGTCTGTAGTCTGCTCTCATGAGACTCTGCTCGGAATACTGCATCCAATTCCGATGCCTTTGGTGTAAGAGGGACAAAGAACTGCTAGAGTGGGTCCAGAGGAGGGCCACAAAGGTGAGCAGAGGGCTGGAGCACCTTCCCTATGGGGACAGTCTACAAGAGTTTGGGCTGTTCAGCATGGAGAAAAAAAGGCTCCAGGAGGACCTTACAGCATCTTTCCAGTACCTGAAAGGGGCCTACAAGAAAGCTGGGAAGGGACTTTTTCAAGGGCGTGTAGTGATAGGACAAGAGGGAATGAATTGACACTTGAGGAGGACAGGTTTAGACTGGAGACTAAGAAAGCATCCTTTAGAGTGAGGGTGGTGAGACACTGAACTGGTTGCTAAGGGAGGTCTTGGAAATATGCTCCCTGAAGGTGTTCAAGGAAAGGTTAAATGAGGCCTTGAGCAACCTGGTCTACTGTAAAGTGTCCTCACCCACAGTGGGGATGTTGGAACTGGATGCTCATTAATGTGCCTTCCAGCTCAAAGCATTCTATGAATCTGTGAGCTCCAAGAAAAGGGACGCTTTACAGACAGTAGTTTTCACAGTTCTGCAGCCACAACATCCTCTGTTTTTTACTGCAGCACAGCAGTGTTGAAATCAAACATAGGAGCATTGTTACCATCATCAAAAAATGTAACTGCTCAAGGTGTCCGAGATGGATATTAATGCATCACAAAAGGTCATTAGGAGATTTATTTTTTTCTTCACAGAGAAGTTGTTGAAAAACCCTAAAGTTTTGAAGCACAGTAATTTAGATATTTAATACTATTTAAGCCTACAGAATCATAGAATCATAGAATGGTAAGGTTGGAAGGGACCTCAAGGATCATCTAGTTCCAAGCCCCTGCCATAGGCAGGGACACCTCCCACTAGTACAGGTTACTCAAGGCCTCTGAACTTTTGATAGAGGGTAGAGAAGGCAGTGTAAAAGTGTAATATCATCCTATGACTGTTTTAAATTCTGGTTTTGTAACTGCATACTCTGCTGGAACAAGGACGATTTGTAATACTGATTATTTTATAGTGCTCTGAATATTTGCACTCAGAAATACACAGCAAGGATATGCATGCCAAGCAGGGTATGTTCTTTGCATGCCAAGAAGGGTAGTTTTACCAGTTGTGAGATGAATACAAAAGGACAAAAACATTCTTCTTTGACTGCATTCAGTAATTTGTTTGGACCAGCAAAAAAATAGATTAACGCTGATGTGAGCTTAAGGTTCTAACAGTAACCACTGTACTTGCTGGTGAATAAAAGGAGCCTTCTTTAATATAAACCTGAAGATTACTCTAACTTTCAGTACCTGGAGTCTGTTCTCCAGGGGGCCAGCTTGAGTGTACTACTACTGAGGTCCTGAAACCTGAGTTTTGCAGAGAGTGCTGGCAGTGCCAGGCATTGCTCCCTACAACACTCAGCTTTTGGGACGGTGGTACAGCAGGGCGTTTTCATTCAGCCTGGCTTAACTGCTTGGTGTGGTGCCTGATTATGGACATGGAAGTGTTGGAGTGGGTCCAGAGGAGGGCCACAAAGATGCTCAGAGGGCTGCAGCAGCTCTACTATGAGGACAGGCTGAGAGAGTTGGGGCTCTGCAGCCTGGAGAAGAGAAGGCTTCGAGGGGACCTGATAGTAGCCTTCCAGTATCTGAAGGGGGCCTACAGGAAGGCTGGGGAGGGATTATTTACAAGGTCCTGCAATGACAGGACAAGGGGCAATGGGTTTAAACTGGCAGAGGGGAGATTTAGACTAGATGTTAGGAGGAAGTTCTTTACAGTGAGGGTGGTGAGACACTGGCACAGGTTGCCCAGGGAGGTTGTGGCTGCTCCCTCCCTGGATGTGTTCAAGGCCAGATTGGAGGAGGCCTTGAGTAATCTGTCCTAGTGGGAGGTGTCCCTGCCTATGGCATGGGGTTGGAACTAGATGATCCTTGAGGTCCCTTCCAACCTTACAATTCTATGATTCTATGATTCTTTTATTCATTAGCACCACACTCTGGGATCTGGAAAAGCTTGTTATGCTGGGTGCAGTGTTGCAGGAAGGCATCAGTATGGGCTTGCATCGTGCCACATCTGTGCTGAGAAGCTTTCTTGGATCGGGAAATCACTAGGGGTACAATATAAACATCAGAACAAAGTCTGCAAGATGCACTCTGGATCTCAAAGCTAATATTTTCATTATCTGAGAGATCTGTGGCTGCTGTTTACATTGTGTAATGGAGTATGATGTCAGGGTTGCATAAACTCAAATGTTTCAGCCTGGAGAAGAGAGCGCTCCAAGGAGACCTTAGAGTAGCCTTCCAGGATCTGAAGGGGGCTACAGGAAGGCTGGGGAGGGACTACTGATAAGGTCTTGTAATGACAGGCAATTGGATTTGAACTGGCAATGGGTTTGAACTGGCAGAGGGGAGATTTAGACTGGATGTTAGGAAGAAGTTGTTTACAGTGAGGGTGGTGAGACACTGGCACAGGTTGCCCAGGGAAACCTCCCTGGCTGCTCCCTCCCTGGAGGTGTTGAAGCCCAGGTTGGAGGAGGCTTTGAGTGAGCTGT
Source organism: Eubucco bourcierii (assembly GCA_013396675.1). Taxonomy (NCBI): domain Eukaryota; kingdom Metazoa; phylum Chordata; class Aves; order Piciformes; family Ramphastidae; genus Eubucco; species Eubucco bourcierii. Next base: position 11,119 of record VWZE01023013.1, on the reverse strand, counting down.
GCTAGTGGGAGATGTCCCTGCCTATGGCAGGGGGTTGGAACTAGATGATCCTTGAGGTCCCTTCCAACCTTACCATTCTGTGATTCTATGATTCTATAAAGACAGATGGGTGCCACCTCTTCTACCTGCCAAGCTGTCAGTCTGTAGAGTCCAATAAACCCAGCTGTCCCTCTTCTCCATCTAGTTGGAGACAGGGTCCCTCTAATTCTGACTAGATTCACCTACATCTTGTGAAGCTGCTTTGTGAGTCCTTTCAGAAGAATCAGAAGCAGTATCAGATCATCTGCTCTTCTTGGGTGATTTTCCACTGAAAACTGAGGCAGCATTCTCTGGAGGAGAATTCCCCTGTAAATCATATACTTTTGAAGCCAGGGCTCAAGTGGGTTTTCCATCCCACNCTAGTGGGAGGTGTCCCTGCCTATGGCAGGGGGTTGGAACTAGATGATCCTTGAGGTCCCTTCCAACCTTACCATTCTGTGATTCTTTGATTCTATAAAGACAGATGGGTGCCACCTCTTCTATCTGCCAAGCTGTCAGTCTGTAGTGTCCAATAAACCCAGTTGTCCCTCTTCTCCATCTAGTTGGAGACAGGGTCCCTCTAATTCTGACTAGATTCACCTACATCTTGTGAAGCTGCTTTGTGAGTCCTTTCAGAAGAATCAGAAGCAGTATCAGATCATCTGCTCTTCTTGGGTGATTTTCCACTGAAAACTGAGGCAGCATTCTCTGGAGGAGAATTCCCCTGTAAATCATATACTTTTGAAGCCAGGGCTCAAGTGGGTTTTCCATCCCACTTCTTCATGTCCTCCCCATGGTCACACAAGTAAAATCACAGGGTACTTCGAGTTGTGTACCTTCCAGGTTCTCTCCTTCAAACACAGAAGCATCTGTTCCTCATGGCTGAAACACAGGCCTGTGCAGAGGAAGAAATATTTTTTTCTTCACTTCCCTAAGGCCTTTGCTATTTTCATCCTCTGTCCTTGGCCATCTGCCAAAGCTGATAAGAGCTGAGAGACCAAGCAGCTCACTTTTTCTCTTGTTCCCTGGTTCATTCTTATCTTTTACAGGAGGAACTGCTTCATGCTTATTTTTCCTTACATTTCACCAGCTTGTCAGGATTTTGCACTTGCTCTGGGGTGAAATTCCAAACCTCCAGACGGGACCACTACCCAAAGGTGACACTCAGCACCACAACAGGCACATACAGGACCCCAGCACATTGGCCCCTGGAAAGAAAATACCACATGCCACAGGAAAGGAAAAAAAACGAAAGAAAACTTACATAAAACTCACTTAACAAGTTTCAAGCCTTAACTGACTCCTCTTCTAATTTGTCTTAACCCATTTGTCTCCTACCAAGATTGACTTTCTTAATTAAGATATAATTAGAGAAGAAAGTTGAAAAAATTCAATTCTTGGGCTTTATTCTAAGAATCAAATTTGCAACACCTGTGGTTCGCATTTCCCCTTGCTGGCTGTGGCTAAGGCAAAGAGTATGACATGGNTTCCTGTGCTGAGGGTTCCAGAACTGCACACAGTAAAACAGAAAATAGAAAGCTAAACATTTCAGAAGAAAGAATATAAACTTTTCTTTTCTTATACAAAGAGCAGAAAGTAAGGGTTGGGGGGCAATTGGGAGCAATGAGATACTACACAGTGACAACAAGGAGTAGAATTGGTGGTACTATAGGAAAACTCAAATGCATCAATAGCTGGAAAATTGACTACTTGCTGCATGCTAAGATGCATGAGAGCTGTGCCCTGGAAGACTTATGGTGACTTAGAATCATAGAATGGTAAGGTTGGAAGGAACCTCAAGGGTCATCCAGTTCCAACCCCCTGCTATAGGCAGGGGCACCTCCCACTAGTACAGCTCACTCAAGGACTCCTCCAACCTGGCCTTCAACACCTCCAGGGAGGGAGCAGCCACAACCTCCCTGGGCAACCTGTGCCAGTGTCTCACCACCCCCACTGCAAACAACTTCCTCCTAACATCCAGTCTAAATCTCCCCTCTGCCAGTTCAAACCCATTGCCCCTTGTCCTGGCATTGCAAGACCTTGTCAATAGTCCCTCCCCAGCCTTCCTGTAGACCCCCTTCAGATACTGGAAGGCTACTAGACTTTTGTTGCTGGTGTCATATTTCTCAGACCCACGTACCACTTTAAGAGTCACAAATGCACTGACTGCAGGTCTGGCAGAAACAATTTGCATGAAGTCTCACTAAATTTTTACAATAATGTTATTTAATTGGTTTCAAGAAACAAAGAATGAATAATGAATAAACAAAGATAGAAAGAAAGGTAAAAAGTGAGTTAAAAAGGAAGTAAAAAAGGGAAGAAAAAAGAAAAGGCAAGAAAACAAGAGAGTAAGAAGGAAAAAAAGGCAGTCCTCTCCCTCATCTGCAAAGATGAATGAAGAGCTAACAAAAGAGTTATTCAATGTGCTGCTCTAATACCTTATTTTAGCTTCTGATCTGAAATCCTTTGACGTCAATGAACTTCCACTGTCTTTAATATGCTCCGGATCAAGCTTGTCATGTGGAACTCAAGACTTGCTGTCTGTGAATTAACATGAATCTGTGCATTAGTTTTCCAGAACAAACTAGTAACTTTAAAAAGTAATTAGGTTTGTATTTGAACATGAACAGGTTACAATACACAGGTCCCTAAGCAGATGTGTGGCACAGTGTTTCTGAATGGTATGTGTGATCAAGTTATTTTCTTACAGGGCGTTTGCTGTTGGGGTTAACAGTATTTGGGTTAATGGAAAACATGCCTGCCTTGAAAAGTATTTCCACCAGAAATATTGGAGTCTGAACAAGAATCTTCCTCTTTTCTAAAAAAAAAAAAAAAAAACAACCCATGTAGAGCTGCAGTGTTTTGCTTCTGTCCCTTTAATGTGTCTTCTTATGTGAGTCTACCCCTGTCATTGTAATATATACATGCAGCAGCTCACACTGTATAAATATAGTAACATACCTACATTATATGTCTATAATAAGTATTTCTGAGGCTCTAATACCACAGAATTATGATTTTGGCACTCTGTCACCAAGCTGGCTGAAGAGTGGATCTGCTGGAGGGGCAGGGAATTTGTGCTGGTTTGAGGGTAATTGGAATATTTTAATGGAGAAAATTATGTTATAGGCTGTGAAAAGCAAACAATGGTGATGTCTGCTTCACTCATAGGCTTGCTGAGATGTATAAGAGCAAGGACACATAAGATAAGACACACAGAGAGTCTCGTTCTCTCTAGCTGCTGGCTTGTTCTGGACCTCTCTGCTAACCTAATTAACCACTTTCCTTCTAACCACCCTGGCTGATCCTCCAAACTCACCTTGCATATAAGCCAGACCCTGGGGTAAGGTAGAGGGGTAGAAAGAAGGTGGAAGGGTGGTTGGGAGCCCCTCCTGGGGACTCTGATTTCTGGGAGGGGGATTGTGTTTCTGTATTGCCTTTAACTTGTCTATGTCTGTAACTGTTCCTGTCTATTGTGTATATCTCTGCTTGTACATTGTGCTGAGCTGTAAAGAGAGCTTCAGTCCTTAACTTTCGGCCAGCTGAGTCTAGTCTGGGGGATATTTTGTAGTGGGGGTGGGGGGCAGGGAACTCCCAAACCATCACAGGATTCTAGAGAAGGCTCTGGCCAGGCTGGATGTACAGATGAGGCCAGTGGAACGAGACTCAACAAGGGCCAGGTTCCACACTTGAGTCACACCAACCCCTGAGTGCTGCAGGCTGGGGGCAGAGTGACTGGAAACTGCCTGCCGGAAAAGGCCCTGGTGGGGCTGCCAGCAGCAGCTGGAGGTGATTCAGTGTGTGCTCATGTGGCCAAGAAGACCATCAGCATCCTGCCTTGGATCAGCAGTGGTGTGATCAGCAGAATGGGTGCAGGCATCACCTCCCTGGATTGGGTATTATGAGGCCACACCTCAAATCCTGGGTTCAGATTTGTGGCACTCACTCCAAAAACAATGATGGACTGGAGAGGAGAAGGGCAACAAAGGTGATGAAGGGTCTGGAGAACAGGTCTTGTGAGGAGCAGCTGAGGGACTAGCTGATCTTTGAGGTCCCTTCCAACCTTACCATTCTGTGATTCTATGATTCTATGGTTCTATAATGTTTTTTGCTGTGGAATCAGCTAAGCTTTCCCATTCTGATTCATTGTTACGTTTGAGTTTTATACCTGCATGTGGATGTGTAATAATGTACACTGGTGGTTGGCAATATGCCAGTACCACTGAAATATTATGGACTCAGATAAGAAATGCTGCTAAAGTTGTTAGACATGGGGTCTTCCAGGGTGTTGTCTCCCCTTCCCTCAGCCAATAAATACCCTTTGGGCTCTTCAGTGATGCCTGTTTGTAGGCAATAGGTTGTACGAGTGTAGGAGTCCTATGTGAGAGGGAGTAGGGTCCAGGATACTCCAGGTCACCTCCATATGAAATCTCTGGCATGAATTCAGCTTGCAGAAACATCTAATTGCCTGGCAGCAGAGGCAGCCAAAGAGAGAAGATGATGCTGTGCTCATATACAGCTCTAGGAGGTGAGGAGAAAGTTCTTGACTGAGAGAGTCATTGACTGCTGGAATGGGCTGCCCAGGGAGGTGGTGGAGTCGCTGTCCCTGGAGGTGTTCAAGGCAGGTTTGGACATGGCACTTGGTGCCATGGTCTGGTCTTGAGGTCTGTGGTGATGGGTTGGACTTGATGAGCTTTGAGGTCTCTTTCAACCTTGGTGATGCTGTGATACTGTGATACTGTGACCTACCTGACCACCTAGACATTTTAATGGTGTGGTATTGGAAAAGGTTCAGATTGCATCAGCTGTCAGTAACAAGTTTAACTAAGGCAGTTGCAATGTAGCAGAGAAATCACATCACTACCCTAAAGTAATTGGTGTGAACAGAAACTGCTAACAAGTCATAGTAGCACTATATGGCACCCAGATGAAAATAAAATACCCAATAATATGTGAAAGTTCCTTGCAGCTCCCCAGCAGAAAGTCTGGAATGCTTATAAAGGAGCTAGGGTATGTTTTATGTTTAGTTCTTTCCATTAATTTTGTACATTTCAGCACATTTCTGTGATTTTTTTTTTTTAATTAGAACTGATTTACAATTTGTTGTTGAGAACATTGTTTTCAATTAAATCACAGTCTTGACCCTAAAAATGATGGCTGCAAATGGTAACATAAAATCTTAACTGAGAAGGCATTTTTTATCCATATATTGGTTTTGCTTTAGAGGAAAATTTTCTGATTCAGCAATGTTATTAAAATATTTTTAAGATCCCACTGCCACTTGATGAGAGTTTATGTGTAGTATTATTTCAAGGAAACTGTAGGGGATGCATGTGTGTGTGTTTGTGTGCATATAAAGAGGACAAAGAATTTTTTTGTTAGCCTACTAGGACTATTTTTTTTTTTTTTTTAATGTATGGCATTTTCTATATTATATTTAAATATGGAACTGCCTATTTTAAACCATTAGCTAAATTTGTCTGATCAGTGTTCCCAATGCTGCCATTTCATGTGGTCATATCGAATTATATTGCAATCTCTGAATTGCACACACTTAAAGATTCTGCCAAAGTAGACAGTTTAGGACACAGAGATTAAGAGTTGTGGAAAATCATATGTGGTAGTTAGCATATTGCATGTAATTTCTGTAGATATTACATCTGAATACGTTGGCAGAAGCAGTTAGGGGGCAGACCAAAATGACACCTATTGAGTAGAAACGACTTCCAAAGTCTCTCTGTTGTTATTATAAAACATGTCATTTGTAAAGCTCAAGAGATGTTATAATACAGCCCTTTGGAAAGGGGACTGGAAAAGCTCAAGGAACACTTCTGGAGTGTACAGTTCTGGAGCCCCCAGCACAGGAAGGACATGGAACTGTTGGAGCTGGTCCTGAGGAGGGCCACGGGGATGCTCAGAGAGCTGCAGCAGTTCTGCTATGAGGACAGGCTGAGAGAGTTGGGGCTCTGCAGCCTGCAGAAGGTTTCTAGGGGACCTTAGAGTAGCCTTCCAAGATCTGAAGGGGGCCTCCAGGAAGATTGGGGAGGGACTATTGACAAGGTCTTGCAATGACAGGACAAGGGGCAATGGGTTTGAAGTGGCAGAGGGGAGATTGAAACTGGATGTCAGGAGGAAGTTGTTTACAGTGAGGGTGGTGAGACACTGGCACAGGTTGCCCAGGGAGGTTGTGGCTGCTCCCTCCCTGGAGGTGTTCAAGACCAGGTTGGAGGAGGCCTTGAGTGAACTGTACTAGTGGGAGGTGTCCCTGCCTATGGCAGGGGGTTGGAACTAGATGATCCTTGAGGTCCCTTCCAACCTTACCATTCTATGATTCTATGAACAAGGCATAGAATATTGATACTGTTAATAGAATATTGATTCTGTTAATCACTGTAAATCAGGTTTCCAGTTTCAGAAAGGAGCCTGAGTAGGCAGAGGGAGCCATTTGTGATTTTCTTTCTAAAGTCGTCTACCAAGAGCAGAAAAAAGGAGAAACAGATATGAATTGCATAGTGTCTACTGCTGCTCTACTTTTCATGTTGAATACTGATCATTTTAATGCCTTCAGTGAAGTTTCATGAGGCAGGACAAAGCTGTACTCAGTGTCACTGGAAAGGTGATGCTGCCTCTTTTATTGATGTTCTGTCCCTCCATGCTGGTTTGGTTGCTGCATCCCTGTCGCTTCCCTAAAGCTCAGGAAAGGTGCTCAAAAGCCCTCTTTTGGCTCAACAGACTGGCAAAAATATCCAAGAACACCTTTGTTCTCCTCACTAAAGCAAGATGGGGCACATGTGCTCACCCAGCTGCCAAATCAGAGCTGAAGCCAGAGCAGGGAGAATGGGGTACTGCAAGGGCACATCGGGGATGGGACACAAGAGAACTGGGACATAAGAAAGCTGGGACATACTACCTGTGAGACCTTCCTCCCTCCCTCCCTCCCTTCCTTCCTCCCTCCCTCCCT
>VWZE01023012.1:9174-20459 GCA_013396675.1 Eubucco bourcierii | reverse complement strand
TGCCTTTTCTGCCTTTCTGCCTTTTCTGCCTTTTCTGCCTTTCTGCCTTTTCTGCCTTTTCTGCCTTTCTGCCTTTCTGCCTTTTCTGCATTTTTTCTGTCTTTCTGCCTTTCTGACTTTTCTGCCTTTCTGCCTTTGCTTTTTCTGTCTTTCTGCCTTTCTGCCTTTTCTGCCTTTCTGCCTTTTCTGCCTTTTCTGCACCGACTGCCTTTGCCTTTTCTGTCTTTCTGCCTTTTCTGCCTTTCTGCCTTTTCTGCATTTTTTCTGTCTTTCTGCCTTTCTGACTTTTCTGCCTTTCTGCCTTTGCTTTTTCTGTCTTTCTGCCTTTCTGCCTTTTCTGCCTTTCTGCCTTTTCTGCCTTTTCTGCACCGACTGCCTTTGCCTTTTCTGTCTTTCTGCCTTTTCTGCCTTTCTGCCTTTTCTGCATTTTTTCTGTCTTTCTGCCTTTCTGACTTTTCTGCCTTTCTGCCTTTGCTTTTTCTGTCTTTCTGCCTTTCTGCCTTTTCTGCCTTTCTGCCTTTTCTGCCTTTTCTGCACCGACTGCCTTTGCCTTTTCTGTCTTTCTGCCTTTTCTGCCTTTCTGCCTTTTCTGCATTTTTTCTGTCTTTCTGCCTTTCTGACTTTTCTGCCTTTCTGCCTTTGCTTTTTCTGTCTTTCTGCCTTTCTGCCTTTTCTGCCTTTCTGCCTTTTCTGCCTTTTCTGCACCGACTGCCTTTGCCTTTTCTGTCTTTCTGCCTTTTCTGCCTTTCTGCCTTTTCTGCATTTTTTCTGTCTTTCTGCCTTTCTGCCTTTTCTGCCATTCTGCCCCGACCCTCCACCAGGAGCAGTATCCATTCCCAGCGCGTTAACTGGGAATGGTTGTGGCCACCTGTTTGCAGCTTGTACTGAGGCTCAGCAGCAACTCAGCTCTTCTCTCCTTCCCTCTGCCTGGAATATTTAGTATTTTACTGTGGGATCATTATGGTGAGTTTTGGAAGCCTCCTTGTACAGGAAACTTACTCAGGGTCCGAGGCGTCGTGAGTCCATCTGCTGGAGACAATGCTTAGGCTTCCAGGAGACCTTAGAGTAGCTGGGGAGGGACTATTGCCAAGGTCTTGCAATGACAGGACAGGGGGCAATGGGTTTGAACTGGCAGAGGGGAGATTGAAACTGAATGTTAGGAGGAAGTTCTTTACAGTGAGGGTGGTGAGACACTGGCACAGGTTGCCCAGGGAGGTTGTGGCTGCTCCCTCCCTGGAGGTGTTCAAGGCCAGGTTGGAGGAGGTCTTGAGTAACCTGTTCTAGTGGGAGGTGTCCCTGCCTATGGCAGAGGGTTGGAACTAGATGATCCTTGAGGTCCCTTCCAACCTTACCATTCTATGATTCTATGATTCTAAGGCTCTGTGAGCAGTGTTAGAATTGTTCCTGTTTTCGCCTTCCTATTTTCCAAGTTCTGGTTGTTTAAACTGTTTAATTCTCTGTTCATAAATATCCTTTATGCAACTATTTCCTGTCGGCTGAAAATCCAAGGAATCTCAAGGAATTCTCCCGAATTTTTGAACAAAATTTAATATTCATACGGAAATTAACAACCATAATTCATAAGAGATGATTAATATCTACCACAATGGCCAAGAATGCTCAAGGCTCCATTCGCTTTCCTACTGATGGGTACCCAGTACCAGAGGTTATCCTCCATGTCTTCCTATTGTGATTGAAGAGAGAGGTCTCTTGCAATCCCTGAGTGTCACCTGCCTGGCCAGTGCTGATGGATGTTGTGAAGCCTTTCAAATGGCTGACCAAGCCCCTGATGTATGTACTCTAGATAGCTAAAATAAAAGTTTTGACCAAATAACTTACTGTTTGGAGTGGTTCAGGTACTGGTAATATGCTTGCATCAGTTCTCCAAATAGCAGTGCACAATCTGAGTTTCAGAGGAACCTGATTATGCAGAAATATAAAATTTAAATCCAAAAGAATTTTTTTTGGGGGGAATACATTCCAATATGTGGTTGTTTGGGGTTTTTTTGGTTTTTTTTTTTGTTAAAAAACATTTCCCACCCTTCCTATGTAATTCCAGCAAAAGAAGAGTCAGTATTCAATGATCAGTATCAGGATGATGCTAAATGTAGTGTCTAATCCCATACAGTATGTCCCTGGAAGTTGACACCTTAGCCATATTATTACACAATCACTTTGCCATTTTTGACCTCTAGAAAGTGTGGGAAATAAATACTTTTGAACTGATTGAATGATGAGCATTCCTCTAAATACAGGCAACTGTTATTTGCTCCAAATGCCAAACAAGCATATGAGAAAATACCCTTTGGATTCCAAAGAATCATCATGGTTAATCTGACCTCCTTTTACACCCATCTCTATCTCTTTTGGACTATACCACTCATGCCTATAAGAAAATCACCATCTCCATGTGTCCATGGAACGCTCCAGCATCTTTACCTTACAGGGATTATTTCTAATCACCAAAAATAGAGAAAACAGTTTTAGAGTACAGCATGTAAATTATCTCCTATGGGTGGTAGAGAATGATAAGGAACAGTACCTGTACTAGTGGGAGGTGACCCTGCCTATGGCAGGGGGTTGGAGCTAGATGATCTTCGAGGTCCCTTCCAACCTTACCATTCTAGGATTCTATGATTCTAGGTTGAAAATAACATTTTCTAAGTTCCAAAGGACTATCTGAAAGAAACTTTCATCTTTCCTCCCTAAGGTATTACTGAAATGATAATTTCTTTCTGTTTCCAAGCAAAGAAAGTTTCCAAATATATTTTCTTGCTGAATCCCAGTATGCTGCTAAGACGTAAAGTTTGAAAACTTCTTTTCTGCAACTCCCAGTGTTTTATTTCTCCTTCTTTTATGTAGAGTTGTTTTACTAAACTAGATCTCTAGTGCCTAAATATGGAAAGGCTGATAATTTACACTGGAAGTGGCATTTGGGGAACTTGTATATCTGGAGAGCTAGCTTGAAAAGAAACTGTAAAAATACACTAAAGAGGAAAATGAACTGCCAAAATTAGACTGGCACACTTAAGGATTTAAAACACTAAATTTACTGCATAATGGACTGATTAACTATGTCTAAATTCATTACTGAATTACACTTAATGCTGCTGTTCTTCAAAACTAAGGAAAGATAAAAAGTGCAGCAAACATTTGCATGTGTAGACTTAATCTTTATAGTGTGTTCAGTGTTATAAAGTACTGGACATGTTCCGACAGCCTTCTGCTAGGAGGGTGGCTGAGTATTCTTTCAGTTTAACCTCAGGGCACCATTCTTCATTTAAACTTTCTTCTTTCACTGGAGGCTGTGGAGCTCAACTTTGCCTCAGTGGGAACATATTTCCTAACAAGCTGTGAGTTTTCTTTTCTTGTTCCTCTGACAAAGTTTTGAATTTTAGCTGTCCTTGATAACAGAGTTTCCAAGTATGGCACAGAAATTTGCTGTCCAAACACTCCGACCAAAATGCTATTTCAGTTTCTCTCTTGGTAGGTGGCATGGGAACTTTTGGTGAAAGAATAAAAAGCTCAAGACCTAAACTTGAATTCAGCAATTCAAAGACTTGCAGGAGGTTAAGACTTTCTGCTTCCCACAGTATCTTCCCATCACCTCTATCTGAAACCCCATTTTTTTTACTACCAAAAAAGAATATCCTAGACTGTGAACTGGGCATACATCCACACATCACATGGGGCCATATCCAGGAGGGTTTTGAATATGTCCAGAAAGGGAGACTCCACAACCTCCCTGGGCAGCCTTTTCCAGTGTTCTGCCACTCTCACAGTGAAAAAAATTTCCTCTTCATGTTCACATGGAACTTCCTATGCCTCAACTCCCACCTGTTGCCCCTTGTCCTGTGATTTGGCATCACCCAGCAGAGACCAGCAGCATCCTCCTGACACTCACCCTTTACAAATTTATAGACATTAATGAGGCCACCTCTCAGCCTCCTCTTCTCCAAGCTAAAGAGCCCCAGCTCCCTCAGTCTCTCCTCATAAGAGAGACGCTCCTTTCCCTTAATCATCTTTGTGGCTTAATTGTCATCAGGGGTCTGTTAAAGTTGATGGAACTGTGACACTTCAGAGCAATGGACCCAGCATCTGCACAGATAAGTGCAGACAGCAGTACTGTCACATATTACTTCTCTGCTAACTCTGCAACAGCAAAGGATATGTGGGAGAAGTCAAGGAAGAGCTGCAGTTAGAAAGACTGTTCCCAAAAGCAGGGCAGGAATATGTGCCCCAGTATTACAGGAAGGATTCCCAGTTTCTTCTTGGATGGCTTCCTGATCTCCTTGAAGCAAGGAGAGAATTGCATCTGCTTATGCAATTTTCCCAGATGCTCCATTTGCCCTGTAAACACAAAATCATGCAGTCATGGAATCATAGAATGGTAAGGTTGGAAGGGACCACAAGGATCATCCAGTTCCAACCACCTGAAATAGACAGGGACACCTCCCACTAGGACAGCTCACTCAAGGCCTCCTCCAACCTGTCCTTCAACACCTCCAGGGAGGAAACAGCCACAACTTCCCTGGGCAACCTGTGCCAGTGTCTCACCACCCTCACTGCAAACAACTTCCTCCTAACATCCACTTTCAATCTCCCCTCTGCCACTTCAAACCCATTGCCCCTTGTCCTGTCATTGCAAGACCTTGTCAATAGTCCCTCCCCAGCCTTCCTGGAGGACCCCTTCAGATACTGGAAGGCTACTGTAAGGTCTCCTGGAAGCCTTCTCTTCTGCAGGCTGCAGAGCCCCAACTCTCTCAGTCTGTCCTCAGAGCAGAGCTGCTGCAGCCCTCTGAGCATCTTGGTGGCCTCCTCTGGACCCACTCCAACAGTTCCATGTCCTTCCTGTGCTGGGGGCTCCAGAACTGCACACAGTACACATTCACAGTACACATGCACAAAACTGCTCACATGAGAAAATGCAGAGCATACAGCTTTGACATTTCTTGTGCTGTGTGTGGGTCTGTTCCTGGCTCTGCTACCAAAAACCAACCTCAACAAGCAACCTTTGAGCTAAAGGGGGCAATAATAGAAATTCCACACTTACACGTGCTGGAGTTTCATTTCAGTGACATCATTTATTGGTTTGACTTTGCCAAAGGGAAGAAGGCCACATTATAGGTTTCAAAACCAGTATCTAGAATGAAATCACCTAGAATGAGCTCAGATTTCAAAAGAACTTCCCATACATGGACCCTTAATCTACTCATTTGGGTTCATGTCTTGAGATGTGTGCTTGTAATCAAAGCTTTCACAGGTAGTGAGTTGCAACCTTGAAAAGCACTTAGAAATGAAAACATATTCCAGACAATAAAAAAGACCACTGAGAAAAAAAAAAAAAAAGCAAAAAAAAGCAAAAAAAAGAGCTCAAATTAGTTTTTGGAAAGACATAAAAAGAATGCAGGGAGTTTTCATGTAGCTTCAACAGGGAAAAGGCATGTCGGATAGAAAATGTACTTGATATTAACTGTTGGAGTGGGTCCAGAGGAGGCCACGAAGATGCTCAGAGGGCTACAGCAGCTCTGCTATGAGGACAGGCTGAGGGAGTTGGGGCTCTGCAGCCTGCAGAAGAGAAGGCTTCCAGGAGACCTTACAGTAGCCTTCCAGTATCTGAAGGGGTCCTCCAGGAAGGCTGGGGAGGGACTATTGACAAGGTCTTGTAATGGCAGGACAAGGGGCAAGGGGTTTGAACTGGCAGAGGGGAGATTGAAAGTGGATGTTAGGAGGAAGTTGTTTGCAGTGAGGGTGGTGAGACACTGGCACAGGTTGCCCAGGGAGGTTGTGGAGCACAGAATCACCCAATGGGGTCAAAGATCATATTCTGTGATCCTGTGCTCCACAACCTCCCTGAAGGTATTGAAGGCCAGGTTGGAGGAGGCCTTGAGTGAGCTGTCCTAGTGGGAGGTGTCCCTGCCTATGGCAGGGAGTTGGAACTGGATGATCCTTGAGGTCCCTTCCGAACTTACCATTCTATAATTCTGTGTTAACTTTCTAGAAGGCAAAAGGACAAATATGCTTTATGCATGTCAAATTACAGAAACCCTGTAACTGCACAGAAGTGTTCTTGTAACTTAATCATAGAATCATAGACCTTGTCAATAGTCCCTCCCCAGCCTTCCTGGAGGCCCCCTTGTGATACTGGAAGGCTACTCTAAGGTCTCCTGGAAGCCTCCTCTTCTCCAGGCTGCAGAGCCCTAACTCTCTCAGCCTGTCCTCAGAGCAGAGCTGCTGCAGGCCTCTGAGCATCTTTGTGACCTGTATGTTTGGTCTTGGTCTATTGCAGGCAAACTAAAGTTTACACAAAGTTAGTGGATATAGCCTGATACTTACATAACTTCAATGGTGTGAAACATACACAGGCTCAGTGGGACCAGAGGTTTATTCCCTCAGATCAGAATCACCTAAATGTTTCACAAAACAGAAACCAAACTTGCAGATTCAAAGGTATTCCAGGTATAACTCCACATTGCCTCAAATGTGCTCACTTAACATTGAAGAGCATTGTCACCCCACTGGGAGCACACTCAAATCTTGACAAATAAGTCAATGCTAGAAGTTTAGCAATTACTGCATTTTGTTTGCAAGGAAGGCAGTTGGTGCACAAGCATGAGTTTGACGAGACTTTAAAAGTCCATTTTAAAGGAGAAATAAAATTGCAGACTTTCTAAACCAAATGCTGTAGATGGTGCTTGCTTCTTAGTGGTCACAAAAAGTGCACAAGTATGTCAAGCAGCTTGACATCTCTATGACATAAGCAGAGAGCAATTCAGCTGCTTGGAGAACACAAAAAAACAACTCTGACCTTACCCTGGAGTCATGCTTCAAAAGGCTGATTATTCATAGGAGAAAAACTGCTCAAAAACAACTGCTTGAAAATATTCTCAGAAAGAAAACAGATAGATTGTTCTGAGGCAAGAATATAATTATGATATAGCAAACTAGATTTAAAAAATTTAATTCCTAAAGGCTTTTTCTCTTTTTTCTTTCCCCTCCCCCCTACCCAGTGTTTTATCTGCTAAGTGTTTGACATATTTTATCTTTCAAAATGTTTCCCTCGTTTGCTCAGCATATTTGTTGTCTTTCTTGTAGGTGGATGCTCAAGAAGACTGAGGAGCTTTGCTCTCTAGCTGCCAGTGAAAGAGTTTCAAGCAGTGCTGCCTCTTGTTATGTTACATCAAAAACGAGGCAGCTGTGGGGTTAAAGAAGCATTCTGTTCATAGAAAACAGTGTAAAACTACCCAGAAGGAAAAAAAACAAAAACCTGATCCAATATATTTTCAAAATGCTCTTGATGCAATAATAAATGACATAAATTCTGGATTTGTTTTAAAGTACCATTTTCTCTCTGAAGAAGTTAGCCTGTTCATCTGATTGAGAGTCTGAGTGGAAGTTTGGGAGATCTGGGTGCAATTCACAGGACTCCTACTGCTTTCCACTGTAAGGTTGGGTGAACAGCTCAGGCCCCACTGCTGGAATCACTTACGCAAATCTTTAACTTCATGCTGGTGAGCAATCCTGGGATTTGAACAGGTCAGATTGTAACCCAGTTAAACGTTGAAGATTGAGGCCTGGTCTTTCCATCTCTCCTCTGTTAACTACTTGTTCCCTTTGTGAATTGTTTGTGGGAATTAACGAGGCAGGAATCATAAAATCTGTAGTTATTTTATTTCCCAAAGCCCTGCCCACAAACTCTATACAAATTAGGTAGGTTGGGTTCAGATTCCTTTGGGAAGATCATCACAAGGATGCTTATAGGGAATTTAGTAATTCAGGAAAATCAGAAGTATGGAAAAGGTTTGCCACAAAACAGCTTTGCCACACTTACAACTAAAGGCAACCTGGAGCCCTAGGGCAGGTCTGTGCTACTCACGGTGGTGCAGTAGGAATTTGGAGCTGGTCCCTTGGCAGTGTCTGGGACTGCAAATTGTAATCCAGCAGTGGATCACCGCTGCACAGGATCCAATGTGAGCAAACCTACCAGAGCCCACAGTGAGTGCAGACACTGCTGGCAGGGGCACAGAGCGTGGGGCAGCACAGGGCCAAGCCAGGCTGCTCGGCAGTGTGCCCACCAGCGGCGGCGGTCTGCGGCAGAGGCAGCTCCCTGCAGCAGGCAGGCAGGATGCGGCGGTCCCAAAGCAGGGACTGTGCTTGCTCCTTACTGTTCCTCCAGATACCCTTCAAGGCCTGACTCCAGGTCTAGCTCAAGGTCCGAGTCAAAGTCCCCTAGACAATGTGTCCAGTTGCCATATATCTATGCTGGGGCAGTTTGCTCTTCCCCATTCAAGCCTGAGGGGGTTAGGTAAGGAACTTGGTGCCTACTTCTTTGCACATTCCTAACCCCTGAAACCAGACGTGGGGGGGACCAAAACATTCTCATGTCTCATTCAAACCTCCAGTGGGGTAGGGTCTTGGGTGTGCCCTGACACACTTTGTCTCACCCATTTCCATCTACCCTCCTTAGCTTACAAAGTCTGTGAACTGGGCTTGGGTTTGTCTACATAAGCAAAATAAACTGCCTTGACTTTACCAATGCACAAGAAGCAGCAGAACTCCCAGAATATCTTCAGTTGTTACAGGACATAGAAATGAAGTGGGCTCCAGCCTTCTCTCTCTGAAACAAGCTGATGTCAAAAGCCACATAACTCCAAATATATGTTTCCAAACAGACCTTTCAGGGACTTTCCATAAGTGTTTGTGCACCTCCTGCCCTGTCATAATATGTGGTGCCAGAATAGGTATCCATGCACTAACACAAAAGAATGCTGGTTTTTGCTGTAATCAGTACATTAATAAAGTTTTGTTTTTTTTTTTTAAAGTCTGCTGATACAAACAGTTTGTCACCAATATAAATGCAGAAGGAAAAGTCAGCTATTTCATTTTGATTTCAGAGCAGCAGACCTACCATAACGATGCTCAGAGGGCTGAAGCAGCTCTGCTATGAGGACAGGTTGAGAGAATTGGGGCTCTGCAGCTTGGAGAAGAGAAGGCTTCCAGAAGATCTTAGAGTAGCCTTCCAGTATCTGAAGGGGGCTACAGGAAGGCTGGGGAGGGACTATTGACAAGGTCTTGCAATGACAGGACAAGGGGCAATGGGTTTAAACTGGCAGAGGCGAGATTCAGACTGGATGTTAGGAGGAAGTTGTTTGCAGTGAGGGTGGTGAGACACTGGCACAGGTTGCCCAGGGAGGTTGTGGAGCACAGAATCACAGAATGTGATTGAAGAATGTGATTCTGTGCTCCACAACTTCCCTGGAGCTGTTCAAGGGCAGGTTGGAGGAAGCCTTGAGTGACCTGTACTAGTGGGAGGTGTCCCTGCCTATAGCAGGACAGTTGGAACTAGATGACCTTTGAGGTCCCTTCCAACCTTACCATTCTATGATTCTGTGATTCTGTAATGATTTACATGTATGTGCTGAGTTTTTGTTTTCATCTGTTTTGAATGATCTGGATCATTTTATATGTTATTATGTATATACAGAAAATTGCTACATTCTCTATTCTTTCCAAGGTGCTACTTCAGTAGCAGAATCCAGCTTGAAGCTGTGAGACTCAGAGACTGTCTACCTCCATGTGGAGGACTCGGCAACAGGCAGAATACTTGACATCACAAAAGGAGCAAGCAACAATCCTCCTCAAGTCATATTTATCTTAACTCTCTGGTCTGGGTCAGTGAACTCCCACAAATCAGCTGAAAATAATTTCTGAGCGATTTTCTGATGTAAGGAAGCAACACAACAGGCCTGTCGCTTTGCCGTTCCTTTAATAGTCTTTTTAGTAGCTTTCCTGCTTTCTCAACTTCAGTGTGGGTCCTGCTTTTGCTGTTTTGCAAGTGCCTGCTGAGCCTGTGGAATACAGAAAGGACCATCTCAGTTCTTTCAGAGCGCAGTGCCCAGGAACCTGCTGCATCACCAAGCTAAATTTGCTGTTGGTCTCTATTGCACAGCGCATCTCCCTATTAACAGAGGTGAAGCAAGTACCATAAAAAAATACAATCACATCTATTGATTTACAGAAAGAGCAGGGCAGTAAGTCACTTTGAAAACTTCTCTCCCTCACAAGACACACAACATCACCTCATATGTAAGTTGTGTAGCAGGACCACTTGCTTCTGCTGGTGATCATCTCACCACTTCGTATGAGCTTCACTTCTCATTAGTTTGGTTATTTAGTGCATGCATTTTGGGGAGTGCTGCTTTTCTTCTCTGAGGGCTGACAACTGCTGGAGCCTTTTCCTCAGAGCCAAAGAGAAGGCTGCTTCAGGAGCTCTTTGCCAGGGATGCTGAAAGTGAAGCAATGGAGTCCCACCCTTCCCCTGTGCTGAGCAGGGGTCTGAGGAATGCAGATTGATTCATTCCACAGCTGAGGTCTCCAAGTTCACAGTGTAATGTGCTGCAGTTGTGTCCCTAAACTGGCTTCCTAGCAGATTTTAAAATGAAACAGTATGTTTTTTTGTTTTTTGTTTTTTTTTTTCTCTTTGAGAGTAACTTTGCCAAAAATGAGCTTTTCAGTTTCAAAACAAAAGTGTGGGAGGGTAGAATAACTAGAAAAAAATAACATCTGTGACCTGATACCTGTGTGTCAGGCATGATTAGTGTCAGGGAGGGTGCATAAACATGTGTAGCAATTAATTCAGCTCCTTCCTGGTTACAAGCACCACATTTTCATCTGTTGGTTATGAATGTTGCGTGATTCCTTTTAATCCAAAAGCAATAACTTTGTACTGACTGCTTGATCTTATCTGTAAACTGAGCTGTTTGCTTTCATTAGTCACTGATTTATTGTATTTTTGAGAGTAAACAGCTGATGTTCAGCACTGCTTGGTTTTAACCTATTGCATCTTTGAAAATTCTTCCTTTTACTGTGTTTCTGCTTACTTAGAATCCTTCTGCAGGCAAATTAAATCCAGTAACGATCATTTTAAAGTTCCAACTTAAAAAAAAAAAATAAAAATTCCTTCCCCTCCCAGGTCCCAGCTTTTCCATTTGGGATGCATATATATAGTACCAAATTTCAGATTGTGTAGCATTAGTTGAGTCTCAGAATGTGTTTAAGCTCTGTGCCGTTCTTACTTTGGCCAAATTCAACATTTAACTCTGCCAGAAGATGCCAGGTGGTAACAGAATAATTTTAGGTACTTTCTTAACTGTACACCAGATGGTGATAACACAAATGATAATATCAAGTATTAACTTGTCTCTAACCCCTATTTCCACGTGGTATAGATTAAAAAATAAATGAAAAAAAAAAAAAAAAAAAAAAAAAAAAGAAAACCATTACCC
>VWZE01023009.1:25423-38595 GCA_013396675.1 Eubucco bourcierii | reverse complement strand
CCAGTGTCTCACCACCCTCACTGTGAAGAACTTCTTCCTAACACCCAGTTTCAATCTCCCCTCTGCCACTTCAAACCCATTCCCCTTGTCCTGCCATTCCCAGAGCTTGTCCATAGTCCCTCCCCAGCCTTCCTGCAGCCCACTTCAGATACTGGAGGCCACTCCACTCTAAGGTCTCCTGGAAGCCTTCTCCTCTCCAGGCTGCACAGCCCCAACTCTCTCAGCCTGTCCTCACAGCAGAGCTGCTGCAGCCCTCTCAGCATCTTGGTGGCCTCCTCTGGACTGGCTCCAACACTTCCATGTCCTTCCTGTGCTGAGGGCATCATCTTTAAGGTCCCTTCCAGCCCAAACCATTCCATGGTTCTGTGAATCTGTGTAGCTCTACCTTTACTTGTGCTGGGCTCAAATGCAGTGGATAAGATCAGCCTCTCTGGAGCTGAGTGCCTGTGTGGGCTTTAAAAAAAACAGTCTGTTGGCTGAGCTGCTTTTTTTGTCAGCTTCTGGCTCCTCTCTGAACTATTCTGGGCCTGGGGAGGTAGGACTGTTTATATGGACGTTAAATCAGTAGAGGAATCTCCTTTTTAACCTCCTTCTGTAATCCTCAGGGTTAAATGTTTTCAGCTCCTGGCTCAGCTGCAGTTATTTGTAGCTGGCACTCCCATTTGCTCTGTAATTTAATTTGGATGATGCTGCTTGGCCTAAATTAGAGCAGACTTAGTACAAGGAGCTTGGTGCCTGGAGAGCCAATTGCTAGCTCCATGGTCGAGGGCAGCCAAGCAGAGGGGAAGATACTTCCCCACGGTTTGGAGGTGCAGTTCTCTGGCATGAATTCACTGCTGGAATTGTGCTTTCTGCTGTCAAATGTTATTTGTCAGGTTTCTCAGCTACTGAAAATGTTGAGCAACAACCTTGTTGTGATTACAGAAACAGAGGGATAGAATGGGCTGGGTTGGAAGAGACTTTACAGAGATGCAGTTCCAACCCTCTGCCGTGGGCAGCGACACCTCCCACTGGCCCAGGTTGCCCAAGGCCTCATTCAGCACCTCCAGGTATGGGACATCCACAGCCTACCCATGGCAGGGGGTTGGAACTGGATCATAGAACCATAGAATGGGAAGGTGGGAAGGGACCTCAAGGATTATCCAGTTCCAACCCCCTGCCATAGGCAGGGACACCTCCCACTAGCACAGGTCACTCAAGGCCTCATCCAACCTGGCCTTGAACACCTCCAGGGAGGGAGCAACCACAACCTTCCTGGGCAACCTGTGACACTGTCTCACCACCCTCACTGCAAAGAATTTCTTCCTAATATCCACTCTCACTCTCCCCTCTCCCAGCTCAAATCCATTCTCCCTCATCCTGTCACTCCCAGCCCTTGTCACGAGTCCCTCCCCAGCTCTCCTGCAGCCCCTTCAGGTACTGCAAGGCTGCTCTAAGGTCTCCCTGCAGCCTTCTCTTCTCCAGACTGAAGAGTCCCAACTCTCTCAGCTTGTCTCCAAGGGGAAGCATCTCCAGCCCTCTGATCATCTTTGTGGCCTCCTCTGGACCTGCTCCAACAGTTCCATGTCCTCCTTGTGCTGGGGACACCAGAACTGGGCTGTGATGTTCTCAGTCCTTTATGTTTTCAGTTCCAACTCTTTTTCAGTTACTTATTTGTTGGTGTCTGTATTGTGTATGGTTTCCAGCTACACATTCTTTGGAGAGATGAGATTTTATTCATACATGTGTCTACTTATAGGTGAGGAATTTGAAACTGGAGCACGAGCAGGAGAAAAACAAGATCTTGTCAGAAGCGTTAGAGACGCTAGCGACCGAGCACCATGAACTAGAGCAGTCTCTGGTTAAGGGATCTCCACCTCTCAGCATCATCAGTGAAGAGCAGTTCTATGATGCTGTGTCAGGTAAGTTGTGAGCTGTGTGCTGAAGGGGGTGGGAAGGGGCTGAGGGGGTGGGAGCAGTCTCACTCAGAGTGAAATCTCTGCCTTTCTAGCACAGAACTCACTGGAGGAGAATGCTTGGGTGTGCTTTGTGAATGAGCCTCTAACAATCTGCCTGAGTTCACCTGGAGAATTGTGTTGGCTCTAAAACCAAAGTGACAAGAGAGTGGCAGACCCACAGGGCACTCAGGACAGCTCTACACCCTCTATGGAACTGCACAACTGAAGGCTTCTGTTGTAGGAGATGGAGCTGTAGCTGGTAGCTCCTGACTTTCTCCATGCTGGTCTGTGTTTTTTCTTTTGTTATTAGGGTTGGAACTGGAGAAGAGAAGGCTGCCAGGAGACCTTACAGTGGCCTTCCAGTATCTGAAGGGGACCTACAGGAAGGCTGGGGAGGGACTATTGGCAAGGTCTGGGAATGACAGGACAAGGGGAATGGGTTTGAACTGGCAGAGGGAGATTGAAAGTGGATGTTAAGAGGAAGTTGTTTGCAGTGAGGGTGGTGAGACACTGGCACAGGCTTCCCTGGGAGGTTGTGGAGCACAGAAGCACAGAATGTGATCTTTGATCACATTCTGTGCTTCTGTGCCCCCTCCCTGGAGGTGTTCAAGACCAGGTTGGATGAGGCCTTGAGTGCCCTGTGCTAGTGGGAGGTGTCCCTGCCTATGGCAGGGGGTTGGAACTGGCTGAACTTTGAGGTCACTTCCAACCTTCCCATTCTATGATTCTATTAAAATGAGGGATTAGAGGGTTTACAAAGGCTTGTCCTGGTTCCATTTTGTGTGCCTCAGGTGTCACAGGTGGAAGGAAAGGGATGAAGCAAAATTCAGTGGGCAGTTCTCAGCTTTTTTTTTCTGCCATCTTTTCACGTGCACAGCAGGCAGGTAATGATTTGGGCAAAACTCTGACCTGCATCAGGGCATTCCAACATGCACAGACATAGTGCAGCTCTAGGGGAGCACTTGGCTGGGTGATCCTGCAGCACACAACTGTCTGCAGCTGGCATGGGTCTGCAAAAGCTTGAGGGTGAACAGTGACTGAAGTGTGGCAGACAGTGAGGTGGGGATGCCAAACCTGACAAGCAAGCAGGGGGTTACTTCCCTAACAGGTCTTGTGAGGAGCAGCTGAGGGAGCTGGGGGTGTGCAGTGTGGAGCAGAGGAGGCTGAGGGCAGAGCTCATTGCTCTCTACAGCTCCCTGAGAGGAGGCTGCAGGCAGCTGGGGCTTGGGCTCTGCTCCCTAGGCTCAGGTGCTGGAAGGAGAGGAAATGTCCTGAAATTGTGCCAGGGGAGGGTTAGGTTGGAGAGGAGGAAAAATGTCTTTGGTGCCAGAGTGGTGAGGGCTTGGCAGGGGCTGCCCAGGGAGGAGGTGGAGTGCCCATGGCTGGAGGTGTTGCAGAAAGCTGTGGCCATGGCACCTGGGGCCAGGGTTTGGAGGCCATGGTGGGGTTGGGTCAGTGGTTGGACTGGGTGATCTGGGATAACAGTTCTGTGATTCTGCCAACTGAACTGTGTGATGCTTCTGACAGAAGTGGTGTTCCCAGGCTCCTTGGGAGCTGCTCTGCAGTGTGCAGCTTAAGCAAGAGACCAAAACCAGGCAAAACAGAGCCTGTGCACAGGAGCACAGCACCAGCAGCCTTGGCTGCTTAGCACAGGAACAAATATCAGGCCTTCAAGGAGGAGAAGATCTTGAGGAACACTAGAAAGGAGTTGTTCCACCAGAACCCAGGCCCAGAGAACCATTCTGCTGAATGCCCTCAGGCTCTTTGCTTGTGGAGGCAGAGCAGAGAGCAGTTGTTTATCTGGTGCTGCTGGAATGTGGTTTCTCCAGCCAGGCTGGCTTTGAGAAGAGGAGGGAGTGCTGGGCTCTGGAGAGCAGGTACTGGAGTTCTCTCAGAGCCCACCAGCTCTCTGCATCTTCTCTGAGTGTCCAAAGCCTCCTCTCTAGTTGGCAGAGGTGGTGGTTTTGTCACTGAAGCTGCAAGTCAGTCAGATCAAGTGGAGCTGTGGAGCTTGTTGAGCACACAGAAGTACCTCTGAAAACTTTGGGGGCAGTTCCCTGTCCTTTGGCAGAAGTTATTTGACAGAATTCACTTGGATTGCAATTTAGATCATTTTCAAGGGTTCCCATGGCTGCCTGCAGCTTCACTTCACTTGTGTTAGATTCTGCAGATGAGGTTGTTCACCTTCCAGTGCTTTGCAGCAGTTTCATAGAATCATAGAACTGTTTTGGTTGGAAAAGTCTTCTAAGATCACTGAGTCCAACCAGCAACCCAACCCCATCATGGCCACCAAACCCTGGCCCCAAGGGCCATGGCCACAGCTTTCTGCAGCACCTCCAGCCATGGGCACTCCACCACCTCCCTGGGCAGCCTCTGCCAATCCCTCAGCACTCTGGCACCGAAGACATTTTTCCTCCTCTCCAACCTAACCCTCCCCTGGCACAATTTGAGGCCACTTCCTCTTGTCATAGAATCATAGAATGGGAAGGTTGGAAGGGACCTCAAGGATCAGCCAGTTCCAACCCTCTGCCATAGGCAGGGACACCTCCCACTAGCACAGGGCACTCAAGGCAGCCCCCTTCACTCAGTAGCCCCTTTCAGACACTGGAAGGCCACAGTAAGGTCTCCTGGGAGCCTTCTCCCCTCCAGACTGAACAACTCCAACTCCCTCATCCTGTCCTCATAGCAGAGGTGCTCCAGCCCCAGTCTTCCTTGTGGCCCTACTCTGGACATGCTCCAGCACCTCCAGATCTTTATTGTAATATGGGCTCCAGAACTGGCCCCAGTGGTCCAGGAGTGGTCTCAGAAGAGCTCAGTTTGCTGAGCCCTCACTGCTCAGTGTTTTGAGCTCTCTATCTGAGCACTTACATTTCGTTTGGAACCAAGAAACCTACAGAACAAGGCACTGTGAAGATCTCTCCTCAGCAGAGCTGTCCTGCCAGCACACTAACAGGATTACCACCAGTACTAAATGCTTAACTCCTGCTTTTGCAATTCAGAGATCCTTCTTTCACTGCTACTTTCTTTCACAAGCCTGCCTAAACCCATCCTTAACACATGTTCACATCTCACCTGGCTCAGCAGCCCTGAGGAACAGGCCCTGGGTGTCTGGGGTGAGGAAAAGCTCAACCTGAGGCTGCAGTGTGAGTGCAGCCCAGACAGCAACTGTGTGCTGGGCTGCAGCAAGAGCAGTGTGGGCAGCAGGGCAAGGGAGGGGATTGTGCCCCTTGGCTCTGCTCTCCTCAGACCCCACCTGCAGTCCTGGGTGCAGTTCTGGAGCCCCCAGCACAGGAAGGCCATGGAAGTGTTGGAGCCAGTGCAGAGGAGGCCACCAAGATGCTGAGAGGGCTGCAGCAGCTCTGCTGTGAGGACAGGCTGAGAGAGTTGGGGCTCTGCAGCCTGGAGAAGAGAAGGCTTCCAGGAGAGCTTGGAGTGGCCTTGCAGGATGTGAAGGGGGCTGCAGGAAGGCTGGGGAGGGACTATTGACAAGGTCTGGGAATGGCAGGACAAGGGGAATGGGTTTGAAGTGTCAGAGGGGAGATTGAAAGTGGATGTTAGGAGGAAGTTGTTTGCAGTGAGGGTGGTGAGACACTGGCACAGGTTGCCCAGGGAGGTTGTGGCTGCTCCCTCCCTGGAGGTGTTCAAGGCCAGGTTGGATGAGGCCTTGAGTGACCTGTGCTGGTGGGAGGTGTCCCTGCCTATGGCAGGGGGTTGGAACTGGATGATCCTTGAGGTCCCTTCCAACCTTCCCATTCTATGATTACTTTCCCTAATTTCTAACAGACTTCTTCACAGACCTGTCTGAGAAACTTTGGGTTCTCTGAATTGTGGGAGGCAGGGAAACTCCTCTTGGGAGTGAACAGCAGAAGTGCCTAACGTGCACACAGGAGTCTTTTGAAAGCACCAAACTAAAGGCAAGCTCCTTTCAACCTGTCAAGTCACAGCACACCACTCCTCAGCTCAAAGTGCAAGCCTGCTTATGCAACACACTCACTTATAAACTCACTCCTACAGCAGAGATTTAAAAATTCAGGGAAGTGTTAAGTAGATAAAGATGGAATCCCAACAGAGAAAGTACTTCAAGGAGTGGCATTTTCCCTCTGACAGACACTAGAACTTGTTGCATCAGCCTGTTAAAATCCATCAACCTCCTGCAGGGCCTGGTAGAACAGTTCAGGAATGTGTCTGCTTCTCCAAAATTGGTATGATTTAACTCAGTATCAGGCTGCAAATCAGGGTTAGCACCACCTCTGAAGGCAAAGTCCTTGCAGGTCAGGTTTCACAGGCTCACAGGGTCTTAGGGGTTGGAAGAAATCTCCACAGATGGAGTCCAAACCCCCTGCCAGAGCAGGACCATAGAATCCAGGTCAGGGCACACAGAACACATCCAGACAGGGCTGGGAAGGCTCCAGAGAAGGAGACTCCACAGCCTTTCTGAGCAGCCTGTGCCAGGGCTCTGGGACCCTTCCAGTCAAGAAGTTCTTTCACATTTTGAGCTGGAACCTCCTGTGCTGCAGTTTCCATCCCTTGCCCCTTGTGCTATCCCAGGGCACAAGTGAGCAGAGCCTGTCCCTGCCCCTTCCTTCAGCCCTCAGATATTTCTGGGCATAAAAAATCTCAGCTTCTGGCACTCAGGGCCAGTGACTGCTCACTGTTGTGGAGGTGTTTTTGCTCATGTCCCCTGACTCCTAACCCCAGAAAGAAGATTCCCATTCCCAAACCCTGAGCCACTGTCACATGCCCCCAGCCCTCCTGCACTCACTATGTTCTTCTTGTACTGGCAAGAAGCTTTCTAGTTGAGACTCTAGACCACATTTACAACAAAACAATTCCCTCTGTGCTTACAGTGAAAGCCCTACCATGCAGCCAGCAGCCAGGAAATTGTGCCCCATTTCCCTTTCTCTAGTCCCCCTCAAAAACTCAGAGTGACCCTCCCCCAAGCACAGGCTCTGAGAGACACAAAGGACCCAAACCTTGGCCAGCAAGAACAGGACAGAGACTGTGGTCCTGGAATCAGCACTGGTGAGGCCACACCTTCAGTTTTGGGCCACTCACTCCAAAGACATTCAGGAGCTGGAACATGACCAGAGAAGGGCAACAAAGCTGGGGAAGGGTCTGGAGAACAGGGGTGGGGAGGAGCAGCTGAGGGANGGTGACAGAAGGAGAGGAAATGTCCTGAAATTGTGCCAGGGGAGAGTTAGGTTGGAGAGAAGGAAAAATGTCTTTGGTGCCAGAGTGGTGAGGGATTGGCAGAGGCTGCCCAGGGAGGTGGTGGAGTGCCCATGGCTGGAGGTGTTGCAGAAAGCTGTGGCCATGGCACCTGGGGCCAGGGTTTGGTGGCCATGGTGGGGTTGGGTTGCTGCTTGGACTCAATGATCTTAGAGGGTTTTTGCAAGCCAAACAATTCTGTGATACTCCCAACAGGAGCAACTTGTCCCCAGTTGCCAGGCTCAGATTCACATTGTAGAGAGCTCTGAGTCATGAAGCAGACTCCTGAATGAAGCTGAGTTAGGAGGTGCAGTCTGATTGGCCCATGGTGCTGAAGTAGAGCTGATCTGGAGAGAACACCAGCAGAAACGGATCTGCTTCAAGTGTGATGTCCTCAGCACCATCTGTTTGGTTTGCAGACCTCCAGCTGGGCCATGCTGCCTGCTGGTGTTGGCACAGACAGGACTGGTCACTGCTAGACTGTGCTGTGCTGTTCCATTTGTACTAATTGTGGGCACCAGGACAGAACTATCCTCTTGCTTTTCCAGAACTGGGGCCAGGGAATGTTTGGAGTGTTGTTGTAAGATTGCTGAATGAAGCAGTGGTTCATTTGCTCAAGTATTTCCCCCTTTTACTTCTCAGCCATGTGCTGCTGCTGTCAATGCTAGCTGCTGGCTAACTCCTAAATGCCTGCAGTGGGAGTGCAGGCACTGAGCAGGAAGGGAGGAGCCCAGGGAAATGGAGCTTGCTTGGGACACCAGAGCATGGTGTCCAGTGTGGTCAACTCAGACTTGAGGGTGTTATTAATCTGAACTCAGTTCCCACTTCTCCCCACTGCACTGATCCTCTCTATCACCATGGGAGTGGTGGGAATCAGAGAGTGCCAGGGGCTGGAAGGGACCTCCAGAGCTCAGCCAGTCCAAGCCCTGCCAGAGCAGCATCACCCAGAGCAGCTCACACAGGAACACATCCAGGCAGGGTTTGAATATCTCCAGAGAGGGAGACTCCACAGCCCCCCTGGGCAGCCTGTGCCAGGGCTCTGTCACCCTCACAGGAAAAAAAATTCCTCCTCATGTTTCCATGGCACTTCCTATGGCTCAGCTTCCACCACTGCCTCTTGTGCTGTCAATGGGCATCACCCAGCAGAGCTGGCTCCAGCCTCCTGCCACTCACCTGCCCATATTAATGAAGATCACAGTATCACAGTATCACACACAGTATCGCAAGGGTTGGAAGAGACCTCAGAGATCATCAAGTCCAACCCATTCCCACAGCCCTCCAGACTAGACCA
This sequence comes from Eubucco bourcierii, assembly GCA_013396675.1. NCBI lineage: Eukaryota > Metazoa > Chordata > Aves > Piciformes > Ramphastidae > Eubucco > Eubucco bourcierii. Next base: position 30,159 of record VWZE01023009.1, on the reverse strand, counting down.
TGGCACTAAGTGCCATGTCCAAACGTGCCTTGAACGCCTCCAGGGACGGTGACTCCACCACCCCCCTGGGCAGCCCATTCCAGTGACAAATTACTCTCTCAGTGAAGAACTTCCTCCTCACCTCCAGCCTAAACTTGCCCTGGCGCAGCCTGAGACTGTGTCCTCTTGTTCTGGTGCTGCTTACCTGAGAGAAGAAGGTAACCTCCTCCTGGCCACAACCACCCTTCAGGTAGTTGTAGACAGCAATAAGGTCCCCCCTGAGCCTCCTCTTCTCCAGGCTAAGATGACTGAGGGCAGCCCTCAGGCTCCTCTGCAGGCTGCACAACCTCAGCTCCCTCAGGCTCTCCTTGTAAGGAAGATATTCCAGTGCCTTCAGGGTCTCTGTGGCTCTGTGCTGGACTCTCTCCAGCAGTTCTGTATCCCTCTTCAGTTGGAGGACCCAGAACTGGACACAGTACTCCAGATGCAGCCTCACCAGGGCAGAGTAGAGGGGCAGGAGAACCTCTCTTGACTCCTACCCACAACCCCTCTAATGCACCCCAGAATGGCATTGCCCCTCCTGGGCACCAGAGCACACTGCTAGAAATGTGTGACTAAACTCACCAGCACATGGAGTGCTGCAGCTCTCTGCTTCAGAACTCACAGCTCAACATGGCCACTTCCAGTACCTGAAGGGAGCCTACAGGAAGGCTGCAGAAGGACTTCTACAACAGTGTGCAAGGATTGGATGAGGGAAAATGGATTTAAACTGAAGGACAATAGGTTTAGATTGGATCTCTAGAACAGACTCCTCACTGCAGGGGTGCCAAGACTCTGGAATGCATTGTCCAGAGAGGTTGTGGATGCCCCTGGAGATGTTCAAGACCAAGTTGGATGGGGCCTTGAGTAACCTGGTGTAGCTGAGAGGTGTCCCTGCCCATGGCAGGAAGGTTGGATTAGATGACCTCTAAGATCTCTTCCAGCCAAGGCCATTCTATGATTCTTCTATGTGTAAAGCAGGATGGGGCAGAGGAGTGGGGTTCTGGGAAAGGAAGAAGCACCAAACAAGTAGCAAAAGTTTAATAAAACCAGTGGCATCTCCCAGAAAGCTGGAGGGGTCCTGCGAGGAGCAGCTGAGGGAGCTGGGGGTGTGCAGTGTGGAGCAGAGGAGGCTGAGGGCAGAGCTCATTGCTCTCTGCAGCTCCCTGAGAGGAGGCTGCAGGCAGCTGGGGCTTGGGCTCTGCTCCCTAGGCTCAGGTGCTGGAAGGAGAGGAAATGTCCTGAAATTGTGCCAGGGGAGGGTTAGGTTGGAGAGGAGGAAAAATGTCTTTGGTGCCAGGGTGGTGAGGGATTGGCAGAGGCTGCCCAGGGAGGTGGTGGAGTGCCCATGGCTGGAGGTGTTGCAGAAAGCTGTGGCCATGGCCCTTGGGGCCAGGGTTTGGTGGCCATGGTGGGGTTGGGTTGCTGGCTGGATTGGGTGACCTTTAGAGAGCTTTTACAACTAAAGCAATTCAGTGATTGTAAGTTATTAGCTTTGAATGAGTCTACAGACCTCAGGAAGCAGATGAAAATGGACGAGAAATGCAGACTCCCTCCACAGTGCTGAGNGAGGCTGAGGGAGCTGGGATTGGTTAGCCTGGAGAAGAGGAGGCTCAGGGGAGACCTTCTTGCTGTCTCCAGCTACCTGAAGGGTGCTTGTAGCCAGGAGGAGGTTGCTTTCTTCTCTCAGGCAAGCAGCAGCAGAACAAGAGGACACAGTCTCAAGCTGTGCCAGGGGAAGTTTAGGCTGGAGGTGAGGAGAAAGTTGTTGCCTGAGAGAGTCATTGACTGCTGGAATGGGCTGCCCAGGGAGGTGGTGGAGTCAGCGTCCCTGGAGGTGTTCAAGGCAGGTTTGGACGTGGCACTTGGTGCCATGGTCTGGTCTTGAGGGCTGTGGGAATGGCTTGGACTTGATGAGCTTTGAGGTCTCTTCCAACCCTGGTGATATTGTGAGACTGTGATGCTGTGAAATGCTTAGGCAGGTGAAGAACTGAAGGGTGAAGACCTCTCATTAGATTTTTGTGTTGCAGGTAAAATTCCCTGGTTGTGTGCAAATTGCAAACCCAGTTTGGGAAGATGTTAGGCTGGGGGTCATGGAAGGGTTGGGTAGAAGGTTGGATGTGATGATCTTATAGAGGTCTTTTCCAACCTTAATGAGTCTATGATTCTAGACCTGTCCTGGTTTTCTTCTTGAGGGGAGGTTTATCTTAGAGCTTGTTTTATTTTTCCTGCAACCACAGCTGCTGTGTTTTGAGGGGGTTCATGTTCTCCACAGATGCAACCTTACTATAAAAGCAGTTATTTAGATACAGGACTCCTTGGATCATATTAAAACTAACTTGCATAGTCTGCCTTCAGCTGTTAGGTGCCACTAATAGGTGCTGTGTTCATCACTCATGCTCCTCAGTGGTACAAGAAGCAGCAGACTGATTCTGGTGCTCCTGCTCACTTCCAAGCTTGTGTCCAGTTACCAGCTCGCTTCAAATTAGAACTGGTACAGCCAGCACAGAGCTTCAGTGCCCCTCCTTCCATGTTTGGCATCAATTCTCAGCTGGCTTTTTTAGGAACTTATACTAAAAATGCTTTACAGCCTCTGTGAGAGGCTTTCCTGTGCAGCCTGGAGTGGAGAAGGCTTCCAGGAGAGCTTGGAGTGGCCTTGCAGGATCTGAAGGGGGCTGCAGGAAGGCTGGGGAGGGACTATTGACAAGGTTTGGGTATGCCAGGACAAGGGCAATGGGTTTGAAGTGGCAGAGGGGAGTTTGAAAGTGGATGTTAGGAGGAGGTTGTTTGCAGTGAGGGTGGTGAGACACTGGCACAGGTTGTCCCTGCCTATGGCAGGGGGTTAGAACTGGATGATCTTTGAGCTCACTTCCAACCTTCCCATTCTATGATTCTGTGGCTATGAGCAGTTGCCCTAGGGCAGGCCTTACAGTGCCAAGCAGCAGTTATGCTGGACTGAGGTCAGCAGCTGCAAGGCTCTTTGGAGCTGCAGCCACTGCCCACCCACCTCCTCTGGGGCCTGTGCTCTGCTTGGCACCACAAGGACATGCTCTCCAACAAGGAACAGTGGAAGGATGAAACCAGACACTGTTCTAAGTACTGCTCTCTAGAAACAGCACTCTGCAGAGCTGGCTCCCACTGAGAACAGGCTTACAGCAGCTCCTGCCAGCCAACATCTCCATCTGCAGTCCAAAGCCTCTCCTTTGACACAAGGAGCTTAGCAGACTGAGAGCTGAAGGTATCAGAGGGAACAAGCCCAGCACTGCGCTGTGAGCACAAAGCAACAGGCATCTCCAGCCCAGCTTCTCCCTGTGTGCTTGCAGCTAACTCCTTCCTGAATTGAGATGAGCAAACTCCCCCTCACTGCAAAAAAAGATTTAGCTTCACAAGTTGCTGCAGAGCAGCTGTCAAACAGCAGACTGGGAGAAAATGAAGGCTTTTTTCTACTGAACTTAAGGGGATGTGGGCTGAGGAGAGGAGGGGGGGAAGGAATAAGAGTTCCTGTTTCAGAAGCCAAAATTTTGCAGGGATCTTTCACAGTATCACAAAGGTTGGAAGAGACCTCAAAGCTCATCAAGTCTAAGCCATTCCCACAGCCCTCCAGACCAGACCATGGCACCAAGTGCCACATCCAAACCTGCCTTGAACACCTCCAGGGACACTGACTCCACCACCTCCCTGGGCAGCCCATTCCAGCAGTCAATGACTCTCTCAGGCAACAACTTTCTCCTCACCTCCAGCCCAAACTTCCCCTGGCACAGCTTGAGACTGTGTCCTCTTGTTCTGCTGCTGCTTGCCTGAGAGAAGAAAGCAACCTCCTCCTGGCTACAAGCACCCTTCAGGTAGCTGGAGACAGCAAGAAGGTCTCCCCTGAGCCTCCTCTTCTCCAGGCTAACCAATCCCAGCTCTCTTTGAGACAGACCAGGCTGATTAGGAAGTTCTCCAGCTCTTGAAACCTGAGGTGTCAGGGGAACAGTATCAACTCCAGCTCCATTCTGCAGGAGTGTGAGAGCAAAGGCAAACAGCAGCGACGGAAAATTCACTCGAGGGAAGCTCGTCTCCTACTGCAGTAACTGCTAAGTTCTCACTTCCAGATGGGAAGGTCTGCCTGAAGTTTTTTCTTGCCAAGCACACCTGAGGAAGGCAGAGTTTAACCACTGCCAAGCCTGGCTTAGAATTCTGCTTCCATCCCTCTCTGAGATAGCTGAATCCATTTGTTTAGCTACACTCCACAAGACATCCACGGGCAGCAGTAGTCACAGAGTCACAGAATGGTTTGTGTTGGAAGGGACCTCAAAGATCATCCAGCTTCAAGCCCCTGCCACAGGCAAGGATACCTCCCACCAGCACAGCTTGCTCAAGGCCTCATGCAACCTGAACACCTCTAGGGAGGTGTGTGATCAAAGATCACATTCTGTGCTTCTGTGCTCCACAACCTCCCTGGGAAACCTGTGCCAGCATCTCACCAGCCTCACTGCAAAGGATTTCTTCTCCAGCTCAGATCCATTCCTCCTCATGCTGCCACTCCCAGCCCTTGTCACAGGTCCCTCCCCAGCTCTCCTGCAGCCCCTTCAGGTACTGGAAGGTTGCTCTAAGGTCTCCCTGCAGCCTTCTCTTCTCCAGGCTCAACAGCCACAACTCTCCCAGCCTGTCCCCATAGAGGAGGTTCTCCAGCCCTCTGAGCACCTTTGTGGCCTCCTCTGGACCTGCTCCAGCAG
>VWZE01022991.1:10985-22874 GCA_013396675.1 Eubucco bourcierii | reverse complement strand
GGACTCTGCACTTGTCCTTGTTGAACCTCATTTGGTCTCTCTGTGCCCAGCTCTTCCATCCATTGCTCCTTGCCCTCATTTTAATTATTTATTTATTTTTCATAAACAAGCTTTCCAAAAAGGTGTTTTGATGGAAGGTTTGGGGGTTGGGTTGGCTGTTTGTGGGTTTGGTTTCTTGGGTTTGTTTTTTTTTTCCCAAGCAAGAAACCTCTCCAAGTATTTTTTTTCTATCAGGAGTTCCAACACCATCAAACTATGCATACCAGTAAAAAAAAAAAAAATAAACAAAAAACCTATACATAATGTGTTTTAAAAAGGCTTTTTGAACAGCATTTAGTAGTTAGCAGGCTGCTGGTGTCCTGGGAGAGGCCAAATGGTGTTGGGGAAGGGAAAAGGGAGTTGGTTTTCCATTCCTATGTGCATGCAACAAGCAGCAAAACAGCAAAGTTACTCCAGTTAGCTTGGTACCAGGCTCTGCTTTCTGCTGGCAAATGATCCATGGATCCACCCTGACTTGGGTGCTCATGAGCTGAAGAACAGGGATAGACAGGAGAGAGTTCAACCAGGGCTACAAGGATGATGAAGGGACTGGAGCATCTGTCTGAGGAGGAAAGGCTGAGAGCCCTGGGGCTGTGGAGCCTGCAGAGGAGAAGGCTGAGAGGGGATCTTCTTGATGGTTACAAGTATCTGAAGGATGAGGGGCAAGAAGAAGGGGCCAGGTTCTTCTCAGTGCTGTCCTCTCGTTGCAAAAGAGGCAATGGATACAACTGAACTGTAGAGGTGGGTCCAGAGGAGGCCACCAAGGTGCTGAGAGGGCTGCAGCAGCTCTGCTGTGAGGACAGGCTGAGAGAGTTGGGGCTCTGCAGCCTGGAGAAGAGAAGGCTTCCAGGAGAGCTTGGAGTGGCCTTCCAGGATCTGAAGGGGGCCTACAGGAAGGCTGGGGAGGGACTATTGACAAGGGCTTGGAATGCCAGGACAAGGGGAATGGGTTTGAAGTGGCAGAGGGGAGATTGAAACTGGATGTCAGGAGGAAGTTCCTTGCAGTGAGGGTGGTGAGACACTGGCACAGGTTGCCCAGGGAGGTTGTGGCTGCTCCCTCCCTGGAGGTGTTCAAGGCCAGGTTGGAGGAGGCCTTGAGTGAGCTGTGCTAGTGGGAGGTGTCCCTGCCTATGGCAGGGGGTTGGAACTGGCTGATCCTTGAGGTCCCTTCCAACCTTCCCATTCTATGATTCTATGACACAAACTGGAACCCAGAAAGTTTCAGCTCAACATGAGGAGAAAATTCTTTGCTGTGAGCATGCTGGAGGCCTGGAGCAGGTTGCCCAGAGAGATTGTGCAGCCTCCTGCTCTGAAGACTTTCAAGACCAGTCTGGATGCATCCCTGTGTGACTTTCCCTGTGTTGCCCCTGCTTTGGCACTGGGGTTGGACTGGATGATCTTGAGAAATCCCTTCCAACCTCTACCATTCTATGACTCTCTGAAGGATCCCTTCCCCTTTTAAATTGTTGGCTCTGTAGCAGTGGAAATTGTGTTGTGTTGTGTGCCCTCAGTGTTTTAGCAAACGTCAGGGTGAGTTATTTCAGTGCCAGGCTGGGTTTAGAAGCCCTCTGCACCCACATTGAGTAGACCTGCAGGGGCTTTAGCAGGGCAAGATTCCTCTGCCAGTGCTCCTGCAGCTGTGGATGGGAAGGGCTTTGTGTCCTGGGGAGGCACAGGGTGGTTGCAACAGCACAATGATTGATGTCCTAAGGGCAAGCAGAGCTGCCTCTCCATTAAAACAAAGTGCCTGGGATGTGCATCCATCACCAGCTTTTCCTGCAAGGCTGGGGTGGCATGGCAGGGCCCCCATGAATCCATCTTTCCAAGTGCAGATGTTTAAGGCTAATCAATACTTTGCTCAAGGAGATTGGTTGGAGGAGAGGAGCTCATCTAATCTCTCCTCTGGTTAAGCACATTAATTTGATTGCAGTGCATCTCTAGGGAGAAGGCAAAGGAGGGGACCCTTGAGTGAGGACAAATATCCTGAGTGGATCTGGCATGGATTCAGGGAGCTCACCAGAGCCGTGTCAGGAGGAAGCTCCTCACCTCTCCTGGCTGGGCTCTGCCCTGCAGGAAGCTCTGGCTCAGCAACACTGCACATATGGCTCTCAGGGTTGGCAGGGGATGTTCTCCTAGCCACAGAATCACAGAACCAACCAGCTTGGAAAGGACCTTCGAGGTCATTGAGTTCAACTTATCACCCAACACCTTCTCATTAACTAACCCCTGGCACTCAGTGCCTCATGCAGCCTCCTCTCAAACACCTCCAGGGATGGGCACTCCACCACCTCCCCAGGCAGCCCAGCCCAGTGCCAATCTCTCTTGCTCTGAAGAACTTCTTAACCTCCATCCTGACCCTGCCCTGGCACAGCTTGAGGCTGTGTCCTCTTGTTCTGTCCCTGGGTGCCTGGCAGCAGAGCCCGACCCCAGCTGGCCACAACCTCCCTTCAGGTAGCTGCAGAGAGCAATGAGCTCTGCCCTGAGCCTCCTCTTCTCCAACCATGCCCTTGCTGGCAATCACCAAGCACCTGGGCTGAGCTTCCTGCTCATTTTGATGGTTAACTGCCACAAGTGCATCTTGCAAGCAAGATTTGCTTATCCCCAGGCAGAGATGCAGGTGAGGAGGTAATGTCTCAGGTTCATTTCCCCCCTGTAGGTGTTTGAGCACTCTCCAGGCACCAGAGCTGTGCTCCCCACTCCTCCTACTGCATCCTTCAGAGGCAGCTACAAAGAAGAGTTAGCAAATGTATTGTTCCTAACACAGATACACACTGAGGGCTGAAAATCAGGCTCTGTGCTATGCAGTCTCCTCCAGCAGATGGGATTGCTGCAGGTGAGCAGTGTCCTCCTCCAGATGGGATTGCTGCAGGTGAGCAGTGTCCTCCTCCAGATGGGATTGCTGCAGGTGAGCAGTGTCCTCCTCCAGATGGGATTGCTGCAGGTGAGCAGTGTCCTCCTCCAGATGGGATTGCTGCAGGTGAGCAGTGTCCTCCTCCAGATGGGATTGCTGCAGGTGAGCAGTGTCCTCCTCCAGATGGGATTGCTGCAGGTGAGCAGTGTCCTCCTCCAGATGGGATTGCTGCAGGTGAGCAGTGTCCTCCTCCAGATGGGATTGCTGCAGGTGAGCAGTGTCCTCCTCCAGATGGGATTGCTGCAGGTGAGCAGTGTCCTCCTCCAGATGGGATTGCTGCAGGTGAGCAGTGTCCTCCTCCAGATGGGATTGCTGCAGGTGAGCAGTGTCCTCCTCCAGATGGGATTGCTGCAGGTGAGCAGTGTCCTCCTCCAGATGGGATTGCTGCAGGTGAGCAGTGTCCTCCTCCAGATGGGATTGCTGCAGGTGAGCAGTGTCCTCCTCCAGATGGGATTGCTGCAGGTGAGCAGTGTCCTACTCCAGGTGGGATTCATACAGGTGAGCAGTGTCCCACTCAAGGTGGGATTCCCTGCAAAGAGACTTCCAAAAGAACAAAGGGAGAGATCTTTCCATTCTCTCCCAGCAGGATGTTCAGTAACAAGCACCAGGAAGAGCAGACAAGGGACAGACACTTGCAGGGACAGGAACTGAATGTGCTATGTGCTCTTGGATCCCCCTGCAGCTAGCAGCAATCAGCATCTTGGAGGAGCACTCAAAACTGTTGAAAGAGCTCTTGAGGATCTTTCCAAACTCCTGCCCCAAACCCAGCTGTGCAGCAGGGTCCTGCAGAAGTGACAAAGCTTGCTGCAGTTTGATGCTTCTGAAGGTACTGAGCAGCTCTGGGATGAGGGAGGTGAGCCTGTGCCTTGGTGCCATTGATACTAAAAGGTTCCAAACTTTAGACACCTGATTTCCTTCCACTTGCCTGCTGATCCCTCCTTGCTGCATGTATGTATCTGGAAACTTGGAAAGCTGCCTGGCAGAAAGTGACCTGGGGGTGCTGGTCAACAACTATCTGAAGGTGAGCCAGCAGGTGCCCAGGGGGACAAGAAGGCTACCAGGATCCTGGCCTGGATCAGTGATAGTGTAGCCAGCAGAACCAGGGCAGGGATTTCTCCCTTTGTAAGCTGCAGCACAGGAGGCTCCAGCTCAACACAAGGGGCAACTTCTTGACTGGAAGGGTCCCAGAGCCCTGGCACAGGCTGCCCAGAGAGGTTGTGGAGTCTCCTTCTGTGGAGCCTTTCCAGGCCTGTCTGGATGTGTTCCTGTGTGCCCTGAGCTGGATTGTCTGGTCCTGCTCTGGCAGGGGGGTTGGACTGGATGATCTCTTTGGATCCCTTCCAACCCCTGACATCCTGTGAGCCTGTGATTGTCTCCCTGTATTCTGCACTGGTGAGGGCACAGCATGAACACTGGGTTCAGCTTCAGGCCCCTTGCTCCAAGAAGGATGTTGAGGAGCTGGAGCAGATCCAGAGAAGGGCAACAAAGCTGGGGAAGGGTCTGGAGTACAGCTCTGGTGAGGAGCAAATGAGGCACCTGATGTTGTTCAGCCTGGAGAAGAGCAGACTGAGGGGAGGCCTCATTGCTCCTTAGGGCTCCCTGAAAGGATGCTGGAGCCAGGCATGGTTTGGTCTCCTCTCCCTAATAACAAGTGATAGGGTGAGAGGAAACAGCCTCAAGCTGTACCAGGAGAGGTTTGAGTTGGACATTAGGAAAACATTCTTCACTGGTTTGGACATTAGGAAAACATTCTTCACTGCAAGAGTGGCTAAGCCCTGGGAAGCCCTAAGCCCTTCTCTTCCCAGGGAAGTGGTGGAGCCCCCATCCATGGAAATGCTCAGAAAACAGAGAGCTGTGCTGCTGAGGGACATGGTTTAGTCATGAACTTCTCACTGCTGGCTCAACAGTGAGACTCTGTGATGTCAGAGGTCTTTTGCAGCCTTGCTGAGACTGTGGTTTTGCCTTTGCCTCTGCTCTCCCCAGCACCTGCCAGTCAGGGCTGGGTGGTTGGAGCTCATTCAGCCCTGGGCTCTGCACTCTCAGCTATTGTTAATTGATTTATCTCCATTTATAGCAGCTGGGCCTTTTGCTCTCCTGCAGCACCTGCTTGCTGCAGCTGGGTTTGTGTTACTCCAGCTCCAGCTCTGCAGGAAAACTGCAGCCTACAGCTTCTGTTCCAGGTCCTTTGAGAAAGGTTTCTTTTCTCTGGTGGTCCAGCAGACCCTGCAGGACACATTTGAATTCTGATACATGAATTCTTCACTGCCTTTCATGGGAGTGCAAATGTACAAAGTCACAGGATCATTAAAGCTGGACCTCTAAGATCAATCCAACCTCTTACCCAACACCACCATGATCACTAAACCCTGGCCCCAAGTGCCATGGCCACAGGTCTCTTGAACACCTTCAGGGATGGGGACTCCACTGCCTCCATGGGCAGCCTGTGCCAATCCCTGAGCACACTATCAATAAATAAATTCTTCCTAATCTCCAACCTAAACCTCCCCTGGTGGAGCCTGAGGCCATTTCCTATTGTCCTGTCCTTAGTTCCCTGGGAGAAGAGGCCAACACTGCCCTTCCTCCAACCTCCTTTCAGGGAGCTGTAGAGAGCAATGAAGTCTCCTCTCAATCTCCTCTTTTGGGCTAAACCTCAGTACCCCTAAAGGGGCTACAGCACATTTGGTGTCTGTTCTCCAGAGGACATCTCAGAGCAGTGTGTGGCTTCCAGAGGAAGTGTCTCTACTAGCTGAAGTTTCACCACCTCAGCAGAGTAGCAGCAATGCAATAAAGTGCATGGTGAGGGAAGCAGCAACCCTTGCTGTGAGTGTTTCCTAGATGGGGGAGGCTTTAATTAAACTGACATCCCTGATAACCAAGTGGCTGTGGAGATGTCTGGGCTGCCATGCTACCAGAAGCCTCTGCTGGGTCGCTTGGCAGGGGACAGTGGCCAACTGCAGAGAGCCACCAGCTGACCTCTTACCCAGAGCCAAGCTGGGATGCTTCTGCTCCTCTCCAGCAGGCATCCTGCGTGGGAAAGATCACCCTCGAGGTCCAACCCTCCTGCTCAAGCAGGGGCACCCACAGCAGCTCACCCAGGATCACCATGGCTGGGGGTGGGGGGGGAAAGGAGAGAGGGGGTTGGTATCATCTCTGCAGAGAAGGAGACTCCACAACCTCTCTGGGCAGCCTGCTCACACCGAAGAAGTTTCTCCTGCCATTCAGAAGGAACACAGCAGGCAGTTTGAGGAGTAAATTCAGTTCTTAAGCTCACAGTTTACTTATATCCCAGAATCCTAACACGCTGAGGGCTGGAAGATCACCTCTGGAGATCATCCAGTCCAACCCCTCTGCTCCAACAGGGTCACCCAGAGCTGGGGTTTTTCCACAGCAGGAAAGATAAATATTCCCTTCTCCAGGCTGATTCCCTGAGGTCAGAACAGACCTGTCCTGCCCCGATGGAAAAAAACCTCTTCGGATGAGCTTCAGCGTCTGGGACTCTCCCGTTTTCCCCCTAAGTTTGAGCTTTGCTTTTGGGGGCTGCTCAGCTGGGAGGGCAGTGCCGGGGCAGGGAGGTTGCGGTTGCTAATTAACGGCGCCGTTAATGAGTCCCTCCCCTTATCCTGCCCTTCCCCTCCCCTCCAGCCTTTCCTCCCTGCCTCCTCCCGGGGCGCACTCTCCATCCCTCCATCCCTCCTTCCATCCCTCCCTCCCTCTCGGGAGCGCGCAGTGCGGCGCGGCAAGTGCCGGCTGCAGAGTCCCGGAGCTGCCGGAGCAGGTAAGCGGGGCTGGGGGTGGGAGGCACCCACGACACAACAGGGCTGCCACCGGCACCGGCGGCGGATGCTCGGGTGGGTCTGGCCGCGACACCCCCGAGGCACAGCCGTGGGTACTGGGGCTGGGGGACGCACTGGGCACGCACCCTGATGGGGGTTCGGGAGCCTCCAGCCTGCGGGGCTCCCTCTTTGCTTCTTTCTCCCCCCACCCCCCCCATCGCCATCCCCGGTTTTTGCCTCCCCGGGAGGAGCCGTATGCAGGGGGAGCTGGGTACCAGGCTGGGGCATGTGATGGGATTTTTGCTCTTACGTCACGACACCGTGTCCATGCGTGTGACAAAATCCTGATGTGTCAGCCCGGGAGGATGGGAGCAGGAAGGGGAGCATAAGGGGAGCACACCCCCAGGAGAGACCTTTGTGTGCCAGAGCATCGTTCGGTCCTCGCAAGCTCCCGGGGAGCTCGCTCTGCGTGGGGGCTGTGTCCTGCTTCTTCCTTCGTGTGGTTTTGGGGGTGGATTCGCCTTCTCCTTCTGAACCATCCTGGACTGGCAAAATACATCCACTGGTCTCCTGGGTGAGGCCGCTTTGGAAAGCACCCCGGGTGGTGATGCGGCGTTGGATGGAGCTGGACCTCGCCGGGGAGCAGTGGTTAGTGGCTGCCGTGTTTCGAATCTGCATGCTCGGGCTGTGCCTGCAGCACAGCTCCCTGCTATCGATCAGGCTTCTGGAGGTGGGGAAAGTGCTGAATCATTTGTAGCCCCAGCTGTACGGGTGGCTCAGCTCTTCCCCATCTCCAGCAGAGCCTCTGAAATGCGCTGCAGGGCATGAAGGAAACTCTGCTCCATGCGCCTGGCCGGGTCTGGAACGGGAGTCCTGCAGGCCTGGCACAGAGATACTGTTGGGCTTGAGCACAGAGTAGGATCTTCTGTAGCCTTAGATGCTCCTTGGAGGACAGGGAGCAGGGAAGATGCAGGCTGGTATCTTGGCGAGGCCTCTGGGCATGGTGCTGTGGGGGTTACAGAGGGCTTGAGGGAGGTTTTCTCTGGAAAATGCTGTCCCTGCTCGAACTGGGGAAGGTTTGTAGGGCTGGCTGCTGGGGCAGGCTTTTGTTTTTTCCTGCTGAATGCTGTCTTTGAGATTCTTTGTCAAGGTCAGCTCCTTGGAATAGCATGTGGGCTACCGAGCACTTCTGAAAGTCAAGCAGGGATGCTGCTGTCTGCTTTGCGAGTGAGAGGCAGCGCAGGGGGGTGGGAGGGGTGTGCTGGGGACACACACACACACACGAGTGTGTGTTGCCAAAAAACTGGAATCCTGCAAGACAGGGCAGAGGCCTGACTGGTTTAAGATGGATACTGTGGGCTGCCAGTGTCTCCGAGGTGCTGCTGTCAGATACTGAGGACAAAAGCAAGAATCCAGCGACACCCATTGAGGTGCCGACCCCTTTCTTGCTGGCTGTGGTTCTGTGAAACCTCTCCCCTTTGGCAGGCAGCAAAATCTGATGGCCAGCACCACTGCTTTACCTCCAGAAAACTTCTCTGAGTGGCCTGGCGTGCCAGGTAACTGCTCAAATTCAGCCTCATGTTCTTCCTGTTTAACAGCTTCAGGCTCAGCCCTTGCTGACTTCTCTTTTTTTTTTTGTGTGTGTGTGTAGCTGTAATGCAAGCACGACATAAATAATGCATGGAGGTCTTCTCAGCTGACCAAGGCAGGGCTCAAGTTGTTAAATGTGAAAGTGGACTTTGTTTACTGTGGTTGAGACCTGGGGGTTGGCTTTGTCTTGCTCCATGTAGTACTTCAGGAGTTTCCCCCTACCCCCACGAATTCACCAGACTAACTCAGCCAGCTGGGAGTTGAGGAATGAAGCTATATTTAGAGTGTGGTACCAATATAGAAGCATATAGACACAATATATACACAGATATTTACAACTATATACAATAACAGGCAACTTAAAAGCAATAAAGAAATATAAACCCCCTCCCAAACAGCAGAACCCACCCAGGAGGGCTTTTCAAACCAACTCCTCTCCTCTTTCCAACCCCCTCCCCTATTCCAGAATCTGTTTTGTGCAAGGGGTGAGACATGGAAAGGCAGATAAGGAGTTAGAAGGAAATGGTTAGCTAGGGTTGTGCAGATTCAGGCAGAGATAGTTATTGCAGCAGCCAGAGACACACTCTGCCTCCCTTTGTTTATGTGCCCTGGTTTTATATCTCTCAGCAGAGCCTCTGAGTGATATGGGCATCACTCTTCTTGTCTTTTCACAGCCAACAATCTAATTTTCTCCCACTGAAATATCCCAGTTAGCCTCAAACCAGAACACTCCACCTAGGCAGGGCTGGCTGCTGTGACAACAAAACTCCACCACCATCATCTTCGGGGGCTCGCTGCAGGCTGTGGTGTTTCCTGAGTTGTGTTGCTTTGGCAGTGCCTTGGGATCTGATTTAAACCAAGCCACTCAATCCAATCATCTCTTGCTCACAGCTAATGATGAAATGGAAAATATCCCAGGCTCTCAAATGGTATTAATATGTGATGAATTATTTGCTGAGCTGTAATCTAATTGTCTTCGTGGGTCTTGTGGATAAAATCGATGCTGCTGCTGGCACAGTGCCACCACAAAGGCCTTCTGCAGTGCACAGGCATCAGAGGTGGTCAAATACCCTAGAATCATACAATCAGTCAGGGTTGGAAGGGACCACAAGGATCAGTCAGTTCTGACTGCCCCTGCCATGCCCAGGGACACCTCACACTAGCTCAGGCTGCCCACAGCCTCATCCAGCCTGGCCTTAAACACCTCCAAGGATGAGGCTTCCACCACCTCTCTGGGCAGCCCCTTCCAGGCTCTCAGCACCCTCATGCTGAAGAACTTCTTCCTAACCTCCAGTCTGAATCTCCCCATTTCCAGCTTTGTTCCATTTCCTCCACTCCTATCACCACCTGACAGCCTAAAAAGTCCCTCCCCAGCTTTCCTGTATCCCCCTTAAGCTACTGCAAGGCTACAAGAAGGTCACCTGGGAGCCTTCTCCTCTCCAGGCTGCACAGCCCCAACTCCCTCAGTCTCTCCTCACAGCAGAGCAGCTCCAGCCCTCTGCTCATCCTCGTGGCCCTTCTCTGGACCCCTTCCAGCACATCCACATCCCTCTTTTATTAGTGGCTCCAGAACTGGACACATGGATTAGGCTGAAAAATAACTTTCAGATCATCAAATCCAGCCACTAACAGTGAGAAATGAGGTCTGCTTCCTAGCAGTGCTGTGCCAGCTACACGAGACCCTGTGAGGAGTCTACTCACATGAGAAGCCTGTGTGTAGGTCTCGATGTGGTTGTGTTGCTCCTGTGAAGGAGAACATTGAAAGGATCTTGGGGCAGCTGCTGTGTGGTGAGCAGGGGAGGTGCTGAGATCAGGTGTGACCGGTCCCAGGTCAATGCCGCGTTGGAGACTGAGCTGGAAGAGAAGCAAAAAGCTGTAAATGGAGCCCCAGGCAGGCTCTGGCATTGCCTGAGGTCATGAGGGAAGGAGAAATGGACAGGAGGCAGAGGGAGCTTTGTTGGTGCTTGGTTCAGGCTGCTGGGAAAGGGTAGCTTAGTGGTTTTTCAAGCAGTTTGACTTTCCACTGGAAGCATTGTGACTTCTGACTGCTCTGTCTCAGGCCTGTTGGGTGACCTGGTGTCCTTGGAAGAAGGTTGGCTGGGGGCAATTATTCCTTGGTACCAAGCACCTTGCCAGGCTTTTGCAGCCTCTGTCTGTTCCCATCAGCTGTTTAACCCTCCTTAGCAGAACTGGGGGAGCTGTGGGATGTCTCCAGTAAACTCCCTAGAGCAACAGCAGTGATTTTTAGAGGCAGCAATGTGCTCTGGTGGCCAGCAGGGCCAGTAGCATCCTGGGGTGGGTTAGAAGGGCTGGGATTAGTAGGTCATAGAATGGTAAGGGTGGAAGGGACCTCAAGGATCATCTAGTTCCAACCCCCTGCCATAGTCAGGGACACCTCCCACTAGTACAGGTCACTCAAGGCCTCATCCAACCTGGCCTTGAACACATCCAGGGCGAGAGAGGTTCTCCTGCCCCTCTGCTCTGCCCTGGGGAGGCTCCATCTGGAGTGCTGGGTCCAGTTCTGGGCCCCTCAGTTCAAGAGGGACATAGAACTGCTGGAGAGAGTCCAGCACAGAGCCACAAAGGTGATGAAGGGAATGGAACAGCTCTGTTAGGAGGAGAGCCTGAGGGAGCTGGGGCTGGGAGCTTGGAGCAGAGCAGCCTGAGGGGTGACTTTATGAATGGTTCTAAAGATGTGCAGGTGAGTGCCAGGAGGCTGGGACCAGGCTCTGCTGGGTGATGCCCAACGCCAGCACAAGGGGCAGTGGTGGAAGCTGAGGCAGAGGAAGTTTCATTTAAACATGAGGAGGATTTTTTTAACCTGTGAGGGTGACAGAGCCCTGGCACAGGCTGCCCAGGGGGGTTGTGGAGTCTTCCTCTCTGGAGATATTCAAAGCCCACCTGGATGTGTTCCTGTGTGACCTTCTCTGGGTGCTCCTGCTCTGGCATAGGAGGGTTGGACTGGCTGAGCTTTGGAGGTCCCTTCCAGCCCCTGACATTCTGTGATTCTAGAAAAGGAGACTTCCTAGGCAGGGAAAAAGGCTTCTACAGGTCACTCAGAGCTTCAGAATGCTTTGGCTTCATCTCCTTCTTGGCATTCTCTGGTGAGGAGGAGCCCAGAAGTGGAAAGTTTGCAATTCAGATTGGGAAATCTGTAGAAATTAATCAGCCAGGTTTCCCAGGACACTTCTGCAGCTCTGATGCTATCTCTGAGCCTTTGGCAGGAGCTGCTGAATTTCTGCCTTCTCCTTGCAGGAGCAGCATGTGTGTGTTTCAGCTTTGATGGAGCTTTATCTTAGTTGTCTGTGCAGCACCAGGCTCTCAAATCTCATCAGCACTTAACCTTCTATGTTGATAAACCTGAGTGGTAAGGCAAGAGCTGCTTCATTTGTGTTCTTCCAGGACCTCAGAGGGATGTGAAACCCTCTGGCTTCTGCAGAGTTGTGAGGCTCTGCTTCTCCAGGTGAAATAAGATTGCAGTTGAATTGTGAGGATCAGAATCCTCACAGCTGTTGACACTGAGTGGCTCTGAACCATGGACAGAAAATAGTTTACATATATATATATATATATATT
>VWZE01022988.1:22385-42238 GCA_013396675.1 Eubucco bourcierii | reverse complement strand
ACTCAGTCTCTCTCTGTCACTTGCTTGAGCAGGAGCTACTGGTGANCTAACCAAAACAATAGATAACTCAGTCTCTCTCTGTCACTTGCTTGAGCAGGAGCTACTGGTGAGATCTAGCAGCTTCTGGGCTCTGGCTTCTCTGCTGATTAATCCTCACTAACCACTTTTCTTCTAACCCCCTTGGCCGATCCTCCTAATTTACCTTGCACGTAAGGCAAACCTTGGGGTAAGGTACAGGGGTGGGGAGAAGGTGGAAGGGTGGTTGGGAGCCCCTCCTGGGGTCTCTGATTTCTGGGAGGGGAGTTGTGTTGTTGTATTACCTTTTACTTGTATATTTCTGTAAATATTGTGTATATAGTGTAAATATCTGCTGTACATTGTGCAAAGCTGTAAATATAGCTTCATCATTTAACTTCCAGCCGACTGAGTGCTAGTCTGGGTCATTTTACAAAGTGTGGGGGGTGGGTAACTCCCAAACCTTCACACCAGCTTTCTTGGGCTCCCCTTCCTTCCATGATTACTTCCCATGGCACCCTGCCAACGAGATCCCTGAAGAGGCTGAAGTCTGCTTTCCTGAAGTCCAGAGCTGTGATCTGGGTACACACTCTCCTTGATGCCCTGAGGATCCTAAATTCTACCATTTCATGGTCGCTGCAGCCAAGGCAACCCTTCAGCTTCACTTCACTCACCAGCCCGCCCTTGTTGGTGAGGACTAGGTCCAGCATAGCACCTTTTCTTGTGGGTTCCTCTACCATTTGCAGGAGGAAGTTGTCATCAACGCATTCCAGGAACCTCTTAGATTGCTGGTGCTCTGCTGTGCTGTCCTTCCAACAGATACTGGTAAGAACCCAATAATTCCATTTAAATTTAATTGCCAGCTGTTTTAAAGCACATCATTGAAACCAACGTTGCTCTTGCTACCTTTTAGTCCTGGCTGTTGAAACAGAAGAGGAGAAACTGAGAACTAAAACACAGACCTTTAAAAATAGCTCACCATATTTTTCTTTAATTGCTTGTCTTCTCTGAAATGATGTACATTTTATGGTATGTTTTATGACAAGCAAGATTTTGCAAGACACTTTTACCACTATGATGATCTCATTCTAAAAGATCACTATGAAAACCATATGTGTTTACAAAAACTCTAAGGGGAATTAGATCACCCCAGCTAATAGGACACAGTGGAGAAAAGAAGAAAGGGATAACGAAAAGCACAGGAAATCCTCTTTTTCTCTCACTTTTGTGGACAGATCCACAAATATACCAGATGATCATGTCTTTCTGTGGATTCAACATATGTAAGAGAATCAGAGATAAATCTCCTCTCTCCAGTCATGAATTGTTCACAAATTGTGTTCATCTCTGAGGTGTCATCACACCCTCTAGACCTAAATCCTTCTTTAGCAGGAGTAGCAGTCTTACTAGCAAAACCAAGTGCATTTTGTTCCTGCAGGGGTGGACCTGATTTGTACTTATACAATAGTAATGTTATTTAGAATTCCAAAAATAAACAGGAATTTGATTTATTCGTTTTGACCACAGTAATTTGAACTGTATATTGCCTTGAAAGATCATTCTGAACTGCCTTAAATCTGAAAGTTTGTTTTAAAATCCCTGGTTTAGCTCTTAAAATTGTCATCCAAACTACAATACAAGGCACGCCAGTGACCTAGTAGCTCCTAGTAAGTCATCATAATCATACTTCTATAATCATACCTCTATATAAAGTCTGCCTATTCAGTCACTTAAATTCCAAGTCCAACCCTAGTTCCTTGGTCACACAGTTATGTCACAGAAAGGATACACTTACAAGGCAAATTAGCAACAGACAGACCAATCTTAATACTGTACAACAAATCGTACTAAAAACACTCTGTTCAGAAATATCTTTCCACAACGCTGACCTTATGTCATTGCAAGAAGCAAAGAATACTTGGATAAAAGAGATTAAAACTGTGGGTAATGTGCCAGTAAAATAAGATTCAGATAAATGGGAGTGACACTTTTGCTGAATGTTATACAAATATGGTGTGAGAGAAGAACAAACCAAACCCAGTTCTTCAGGCACAGAGAATGGTTTCACAGACATTTTAAAAGCTGCTTTGGGACTTCCATTCTAAAAGGAACTTGGATACTCTACAGAGTTAATCCCTGCTGTGTATGCCTTCTTCAACACTACCAGTGTCTTCCCAAGTCTGATATTTTTGCATTTCAGGCATAAGAATGTTTAAAGAAAGTTCAGTAAATGGAAATGGAAGATGTCACCCCAAACGTAAAGTGTCAATTCCATAGCTGGGGAGTACATAACTGGGGAGTACACAGAGATATGAAGTTAGGGGTTTTAGATACGTTCATGGAAATAGACTGTATAAAGACAAATAATATTCTACCAGATCTGAGACTACACAGGAATCTCCCAGAAAGATTCAAATCAGAGTGCACAGAAGAAGAAACTCCTGAACAGCACCAGAACTTCTTATTTTATTGATAATCACAGTATTTCATGTACTCCAAACACCTGGAACCAAGTGATTTCTGAAAACGCCTTCTAAGAGGTTTATTTTTGTCTTTTTTTCTACTTTTTTTCTACTTTTTTTCTCTTAAGTAAATTAGCTGCTGCACTTCACAGATGTGAAAAATATTCAACACCAGAAAACTATTATGAAAGCCCAGAGCTATGAGATGAGGAAGAAAGATGGAAAGGGGAAGGAAGGAAGCAAGCAAGGGAAGAAAACAAACACAATCCAAGCCAGTTAGAAATGACAATTCCAGATCTCAATCTTTTTCTTTCTTATGTGATTTGTGGTAGGTAGGTCTGAACTCAAAATTCAGTAATCTAATGAGAGAAAAGTGGGAAAGTTTAGGAGAAAAGGTTAATCACAGGACCACAGGATCATGCGATGTTAGGGGTTGGAAATGATCTCTGGAGATCTTCGAGTCCAAATCCCCTTCCAGAACAGGACCATATAATCTAATGCAGATCACACAGGAACACATCCAGATGGGTCTTGAAAGTCTCCAGAGGAGGAGACTCCAATGCCTGTTCCAATGCTCTGTGAACCTTACAGTAAAGAAGTTCTTCCTCATGGTGAAGTGGAACTTCCTTTGCTGTAGTTTATATCCATTACCCCCTGTACTATCACAGGGTGCAAGTGAGAAGATGCTGTCCCTTCCTTCCTGACACCCAACCCTCATGTATTTATTAGATACCCTTTCAGTCTTCTCTCTAGGTCTCTCAACTTTTTGTCATAAGGCACACACTCCAATCATCCTTGTAGCCCTCTGTTGGACTCCTGTTCCTCTTGAACTGATCCCAGCAGATCCCAGAACTGGATGTAATATTCCAGATGGAGCCTCACCAGGGCAGAGTGGAAGGGGAGGAGAATCTCCCTTTATCTGTTGGACACATTCTTCTTAATGCACCCCAGGTTTCCATTGGCCTTCTTGGCCACAAGGGCACATTGCCGTCCCATGGATAGCTTCTTGTCCATCAGGGCACCCAGGTCTTTCTCCATTTTATTGTTCATTCCCAGGGTCAGGGTTGTGCACTTACCCTTGTTAAAACTCGTTAGGTTCCTCTTTGTCCAGCTTTCCAGTCTACCAAGTCTTACTGAATGGATACACTGCCTTCAGGCATATCAGCCAAGGTTCCCAGTTTCATATCAGCAAACTTGCTGAGCAGACACTCTGTCCCATCATCAAAGTCATATGAATGACATTGATGACATATAAATGACACTAATGATATTTAAAAGTCTTGGTACTCCAAACTCAGGATTTCTGTTCAAACTCAGGAGTTCTCCTTATTATGCAGTGAGACATCCAGGGAGGTATTCTCCTTAACCCTGCTTTATAGTGGAGTTTTCAAGATCACTTGACCTCTCAATTTGTATCTCCCTATGTTTTCTTCTCAATGCAATCATTCATTTTGACATCTTAAGGAAAAAACAGTGTTGATACGCTTATAAGGGAGGTCTCCCAAAGGCTAATTGAAAACAAGATCATTGCAAAAGAAAATTAGTCCTCTCTCAGACTTGTGCTTACCTACACAAATATGACAAGAATAAAATGGCTCAAGTTGAGATCATGAGTTTTGCAACCCACTTTGCAGAAACACATCTTTCCACAGCCTGTCAGAAGATAGGAGACAGATGTTCAGTGTTTTCCACACTAATCTTCAAATAAACCGCACAAGTTTTATGAGCATTTCTCAGTGGGAAAGAAAATGGCCGAGCCAAACATGCTGAAAACTACAGAGCTATCAGATTTTGTGTTGGAAGTAGACAGCCTTTTTCTCCTATCAGTTGAAAAAAATTGTTTAGAGAGCCTCTGTCACAGAAAGTTTTGCTTCAATTTTGCCCCCCGTTGCTCCTGTTTCACATAGGATTGCCTGCAAAAACAGTGCCTGAGGGATCTATATTCAGTTTGCAAAAGCAAACATAACACAAGTGCGTTCCTGGGTTACATATTTGGCTCCTGCAATACAAAATGTGAGAAAACATCCCCTAATGGCATTCAAATCATGTTCTTGCAATTTTCAAGTGTCAAGTGTTTTTAATTTTCTTTCTTGGAAGAGAGATGTTCTCACATTCTGACTCTATCTGTTGAACAGCTACGAAAGTTCTGCAGCATGCCAGCACACAGTGTTTTCTATGTCAGACAAATACCTCTTCTAGTGGGTAATGAAAATCTGAAGTTCTTCTGTTGTGGTAAGATATTGAAGTTCTTACTCAGGAAACACGGCTAGTTAATTAGCACTCAGAGTTTAGAAGTTGAGGCCAGAAGGGACCATTAGAACTTAAATTTCATCTACTTAGTTCCATATTGGGCTAATTTAGAGCACAATATGTGTTTGGCCAAGCTGAGTTTTCTAGTAACTTTTCATTGTGCACACAGCAACATATGGACAATTCAATATGGTCCCAAGAGTTTAACAGCCTCACTATTAAAAATGAAAACTAAATGTCCCTACTTTTCAAATTTGCCTGATCAGTTTGTGACTTCAAATCACTGTTTTTTTCTTGTTCTCTTCTCTACTAGATTAAAACCCTCTTCACTATTCAGTTTTTCCAATCATTGGGACTGCATAAGCTGTACTATCAAGTCACTTTTGGTGAATTATGCAGCCTGAGATTGAAGACTACCACATACATTTATATTCCTCCTAAATAGTTTGTGTTGCCTTTTTCCACACCTTCTCCAGCTTTTAAAAAACCATTTCTAAAACAGACATAGTAGAGTTTGGAAGAGTGTTCTATAAACAGTTTCACCTCTGTTAACTTGCAGTTGAAAAGACATTTCTTCTCTCACTTGCTTGTATTCCCAAGGATAATATAAGCCCTTCTGTCAGTAGAATACCACTGGGGTACCTGTCAGAGATCCCTAAAAAAACAAAAACAAAACAAAAAACAAACAAACAAAAACCCAAAACAAAACAAACCCAACCTGCAAAAAAAAAGTAGTTCTGTTTTCTCTAAAAATGTCCCACAGCCTCTTCTTCTACACATGTAATTTCACAGTTGGCTGTTTTGCTAGCATTTGATGCCATGAGATATCAAACGGCTTCCATGAGATGCAATTTTACTTCCCTATAGCTAACAACACACTTTTGAACCACACTGATCACAAGGGAGAAGAGTAAAATGGTGTATATAGTGGCCACTGCAGCAGATCATTATGATGTGATAATACTTCTGAGGGCAGTAGAAGCAATTAATGTCAGACTACTTGCTGAAAACTGTATTTTGAAAGTGTGACATTCTGAGAAGAAATGGAAAGTGAAGGAAAGGAATTGATGTAAATTACTTCAAATTCCTCTGAAGTCTCCACAGAAATAGATAAATAATATTTAGAGAGATGTGCCTTTTTTATGCAACATGATCAGCTCCTGACATCCTGGTTTATGCCTCAAAGAAAGTTGCATGGAGCCAATCCAGTTGCACAAAAATAGGCACTAAGAGACGTTTTGACAGTCATTTAGATAACAGTGACATCAACAGGAGTTCAACAGATTGGTCCTGGATCACACAGTAGATTTATTTATTCCTTTCTGGAGTGGCTGTAACAGTCACACAATGAACACAGATAACATTTTAATATGCTATGGACTCGTAGACAATATTGCATTTTTTTCAAGGCCAGCAGAATTTCTGAAGTACTGGTGTGAATTATGGAACACAAAATTACAACTAGTACTGTGTATCAGAGATGAAAGAGTGACTTGAGTATCATAAAGACTGGTGAGTGAAAAGGGCTAAATGGATGAGAAGAATTATCTAGAGTAGAAGACATATAAAATGAAAATAGTCACATGGTCTGTCTCCAGTGGCATATTGGTGTCAGACCAGTATATCAGAGGGTGTATGAGTTTAGGTGTTATAGTTTTGACAGTTGCTTTTGTACATAATTTATAGCAGAGCACTTCTAACAATAATGAAGGATGTGAAATACTCATTAAACATAGAAGTTTTCCTATCACATAACAAAAACTGTGTTTTGTTATCTTGAGATCACATCCTGCAAGGCTATACAACCAGAAAACTAGACTAGAGAGTAGTAGGAAAGATGGTGTCTTGTTTATTTTATACTGCTGTACAAGAAAAGAAGACTGCAGATTCATATTTTCTATTTCCTTTATTGTTTGTTTGCTTGGTTTGTTTTTTTTACCATTTGGAACCTTCATCTTCCTTAGGGAGAACAGGTTTCCAGAGCATTATGAAGCTGTAGAGAGTATCACTGTACCAACCCTGAAACAAGTAGAAACCATTCTGGTTCTCCTAGTAATGGAAGGAGCAGGAAGTGTAAGTATTCATACCATTAATCTCTTACTTATCATGAAGTTCTGGCAGCAGCTCAATTCACTCTAAATGAAGATTTTGATCAGTAACTGAATTTTAATCTCACAGTCTCATCCCAGAAGTACCAACCTCTGCCTCATACAGTATGAAGATAAGTGAACCACAAACTATAATGTTGCTGTGAAGAACTTAAAAAATACTATTCTAAACTGTGAGACAAAAGACACCAACCTTTCATTTGGTAATATGCTAGAATAGCCTCTCATATACAACATGTGAACAATAACTAGGTCCTTTGATCTGTTTTGATGCACCATTTTCTAGCTTTCTGTAGTGAAAAACACATGAAAAGAAAATGAAAGCAGGAGAGTTGCATTCTTCAAATCATTCCTGAATGCAGACATAGGACACTTCACTAAAAATTAAATCCCATTTATTCAGAGATATCTGCAAGGACAAAATTTGCAGATATTAATCAAGGGGGCAGTGGAAATGACAAAAAAAAAATACAGTTTTTTATGAAAACCATGAAAGTCTGTCTCTTGGAACGGTTTGGGCAATGATAAATGTATAGCCATAGCGACAGCAGATGACTGTTTTTAACAGCAATGGGGGTAGATGCTACCAAGCACAGTCAAAAACATTGCATTTTTAAGCTGAAAATGTAAGTTACTTATCGTCTTATACATATGTTTTCTGTTTGATTATGTCAGCATATGGAGAAGTGGCCAAAGTAAATTTGGTAGGCACCAACACACAGCACATTCTTTACAGAAGGACAACTGAACAATCAGATTCTATTCATTGAGTGCCGTGAATGTTATCTATTTCTGATTAAGAAACAGGGCATGACAAAATGCAGAAGCGTTGTAGCACTTGCACAGTACAGTATATTCACCAGGACACATGAAAAGGAAAATGTGAAATAAATAAAGCAATCTTTTTAGATTGGTAGAACCAACCACAAGACAAGTCTAGAGAATATCTTGCTTGTTCTTGCATACAAAGACATAAAAAACGGTGAGAAACATTTCTGTTAATGTAGCACATTGGAGACTAATTTTCCCCCTGAAACTCCACACCTGGCTAACTTGTGCTTATTCTAATGAAAGCAAAATGTGTGCAGCTGCCTTCACTATTACAACCATCAGTAAATGAAAAGAGTGAGTTTGACAGGAAGTACCACTTAGTTGAGTAGGTGGCTCAAAAAGAAGCTTGTGTCTTGACACTACAGATAGACTACAGGGGCAGGTAAATTTTGGATGCATGCTTTGGCTGACCAGACATCTCAGTAGCACTGACAAGTTGCATTTTGTCTACTGGTGGGTAAAACGCCTAGCCTTCAGGCAATAGCCTTCTCCCAGGATGTGCAGACCAGGGCTGAAGCCACACTGAGGGCTGAACTGCAATTGCATAAGTACATAAGAATCTGCCAAGCTGAAGGAATGACTTGTGCAAAATGCCCTGGTATCTTCACTTTTTTGTGTTTGGCTGGGTTTTTTTTTTTGTTGTTGTTTGTTTGTTTTTTGTTGGGTTTGGGTTTTGTTGTGTTTTTTGTTGTTGTTGGGTTTTTTTGTTGTTGGTTAGTTGGTTTGTTTTGGTTTGTTGTTTTTTTAATAAAACCACTTTGGGGCTTCAAGGTGTTTTTAATAGTAAATTGAAGAAAATAAGGCAGATTACATATTAATCCAACCACCTAACAGCAGCCTCATAATCACAGACCCTGGTTCTCATGGGGAATTCTAACTATCCAGATATTTGATGGAAGGCCTACTTAGCCAGCCAGCCACAGTCCAGGAGGTTCCTCCTGTGCATCAATGATAAATTCTTGATGCAAATGGTGGAGGAGCCTAACAGGAAGGAAGCACTGCTCGATCTTATCCTCACCCACAACAGGGGTCTGGTTGAAGCAGTGAAGGTTGAGGGCAGCCTTGGCCTTAATAATCATAAGATGGTGGAGTTCAAGATCTTGTCTGGTAGGAATGGGATATCAAGGAGGACTACAACCCTGTATTTCAGGAGGGAAAACTTTGACCTTTTCAAGTAATTGCTGGGGGAAATCTCATGGGACAGAGTACCAGAAGGCAGAGGGGCCAATGATTGTTGGCTAACATTTAAGAACCTCCTCTTCCAAGCTCAAGATAAGCGCATCCCAGCAAGCAGGAAATCAAGAAAGGGAGACAGGAGACCTGCATGGTTAACTGAGGAACTGCTAAGCAAACTTAAGTGGAAGAGTCTACAGCTCACAGAAGGAGGGACTGGCCACCTGGGAGGAGTATAATACTGTTGTCAGAGTATGTAAGGAGTATGTAGGGAGGCACTTAGGAAGGCTAAGGCCTGGAACTCAACCTTGCAAGGGAGGTCAAGGGTAACAGAAAGGGCTTCTTCAAATACATTTCAGGAAAAGCTAACACTAGAGGCAATGTAGGCCCTCAGATGAATGAGAGTACCCTGGTGACAGAGGACACAGAGAAGGTAGAGATACTAAATGCCTTCTTTGTTGCTGTCTATGCTGCTGGAGACTCTCCTCAGGAGTACCTGAGACACCAGAGAAAATCATGACAAAGGAGTCTTCCTTGATTTGACAAGGACTGGGTTAAGGAACAGTTGAGCAATCTGGACAACCGTAAGTCCATGGGTTCTGATAGTGTGCACCCGTGAGTGCTGAAGGAGCTGGCACAGGTCATTGCCAGACCAGTTTCCATCATCTTCAGTAAGTCATGGCAGATAGGAGAGGTGCCTGAGGACTGAAGGAGGGCAAACATAACTCCAATCTTCAAAAAGGGTAAGAAGGAGGAACCAGGTAACTAGAGACCAGTCAGCCTCACTTCTGTCCCCAGAAAGGTAATGGAGCAACATATCTTCAGCACTGTCCTTAGGCATACCGAGGACAGTGGAGTCATTTGCAGTCGTATCATAGAATCATATCATAGAACGGTTTAGGTTGGAAGTGACCTCAAAAATCCAACTCCCACCATAGGCAGGGACAACTCCCAACAGAACAGTTGCTCAAGGCCTCATCCAATCCCTGCTTGAACACCTCCAGGGAGGAAGCATCCACAACCTCCCTGGTCAAACTTTTCCAGCGTTTCACCACCCTCACTGTAAAGAACTTCTTCCTAATATCTACTGTAAATCTCCCCTCTTCCAATTTAATCCCGTTACTCCTCATCCTGTCATTACAAGACCTAATAAATAGTCCCTCCTCAGCCCTCCTGTAGACCCCCTTCAGATATTGGAAGGCTATTACAAGATCTTCTCAAAACTTTCTGTTCTCCATGCTGAAGACTCCAACTCTAGTAGCCTGACATGGTTTAACATGGTTTTACCAAGGGAAGTCATGTTTGACCAACCTGATAGCCTTTCATGAGCACATAACTGGGTGGAAAGATGATGGTAGAGCAGTGGATGTGGTTTATCTTGATTTCAGTAAAGCATTTGACACTGTCACCCAGAGCATCCTTCTGGCTAAACTCAGGCAGAGTGATCTGCATGATCTGGTAGTTAGGTGAATTGGGAACTCGTTAAAGGAAAGAAACCACAGAGTTGTGGTCAATGGGATGGAGTCTAGTTGGAGGTCTGTAACTAGTGGGGTCCCACAGGGATCAATACTGGGACCAGATCTGTTCAATATATTAATCAATGACATGGATGAGGGCACAGAGTGCACTGTCAGCAAGTTTGCTGATAACACCAAACTGGGTGGAGTGGCTGACAGACCAGAAACCTGTGCTGCCATTCAGAGAGACTTGGACAGGTTGAAGAGTTGGGCAGGGATACCTGTAATGAAGTTCAACAAGGGCAAGTGTAGAGTCTTGTTCCTGGCAAAGAACAACCCCAGGTATCAGGATAGGTTAGGGAGTGACCTGTTGGAAGGCAGCAAAGGGGAAAAGGATCTGGGGAGTGATAGTTGATGGGAAGTTGACCATGAACCAGCAATGTGCTCTTGTGGCCAGGAGGGCCAATGCCATTCTGGGATTTATTAGAAGGGCTAATTAGAAGGTTAGTAGGGTGAGAGAGGTTTTCCTGCCCCTCTACTCTGTCCTGGTGAGGCCGCATCTGGAGTGCTATGTCCAGTTCTGGGCCCCCCAGTTCAAGAGGGACATGGAACTGTTTGAGAGAGTCCAACACAGAGCCACAATGATTAAGAGAATGGAGCATCTCTCTTATGAGGAGAGATTGAGTGAGCTGGGGCTCTTTAGTTTGGAGAAGAGGATACTGAGAGGTGACCTCATCAACGTTTATAAATATGCAAAGGCATATATAAATATGCCAGGAGGATGGAGTCAGGTTCTTCTCAGTGATGCCTGATGACAGGACAAGGGGCAATGGGTGGAAGCTGAGGTATAGGAAGTTTCATGTAAATACGAGGATGAATTTTTTCACTGTGAGGATGACAGAATGCTGGAACAGGCTGCTCAAGGTGAGTGTGTAGTCTGCCTCTCTGGAGATATTCAAAACCTGCCTGGATGTGTTCCTGTGTGGTCTGATATAGGTGACCCTGCTGTGGCAAGGGGGTCGGACTGGATGATCTTTTGAGGTCCCTTCCAGACACTGACATTCTGTGATTCTCTGATTCTGTGATTCATAAAGTGATAGTTTTATAGGCTATGAGGACAGATAATGCAGATAAGAACACCAAGAAGCAGGAAGAGTCATAAAATACTAATGCTGGTTTTCATCAATTATATAATCCCAGTCTTTACCCCTTCTCGGAGCAGTATTCACATAATATTTTAAAGCCTAAACTGCACTTATCTCATACATCTGAATCTGGCACGGAATAACTAACTCTCAATTAGGAATGAAATAATAAAGCCAACAAAAAGCTACCTAACTGAATTTTTGGGACAATGAAGTGTGAACAGGTGTGATGATGTGTTAAACAGCATGTGGCAAAAATGCCTATGCTTGCTAATGAGATGACAGTTACTTGTTATGCAAATTGTCCTAGTAAAAATCATCTTTGCGTGATACCTATGCCCTTGGGCTCACACCCAATCAACCTGAGAACTGCAACATGTCATTCACAATGACATTCATCAGTATAGACAACTATATGAGATCTATATGCATAGCAATCCCCAACGCTCACTGTCCTAAAGGTAAAGGCAGATTTTCATTAGAGTAACTTTGGAACATGCAGGTTTCCCTAGCCAAAAGAAGAGTGGGGACTTAAGAGAATTGCAGGGTCCACTAGTGGGAATTATAGGCTAATTAAAACGAAATCTCCTTTCAATGTATTTTTGTAGCTTGAAATAACACTCATCTTTTTCAATGAAGTGACTGCTAATAAATTTACATATTTAATTGTGATGAGCTAAAAGAGAAGCGGAACAATAGAACTTGACTGTGAATTTTGTCCCAGAACACAGACTTCCTATTAATTTTATTTATTGGAGGGAAAATGAAAAGGAGGCAGGGAAGGAAGAGTAATCAGCCTGTAATTATTTCTTCTGTTGTTTTTTTTTTTAATGAAGAGTATTAGGCCTTTTGTAATTTAAAGAAATGAGAAAGTAATGAAAATCTACTGCCAATACATATATTAACATATCAATAACTGAAACTATTGAAATCAATAAAGGAAGATGATACATTAACCTTTAGAGAACTGGAGTTCAAGATGAAGACTGATGGAGTGCTTCTGTGTTTGTTCAGCTCATTTAAGCCAGTATGCAATGTAAGTTAACTGACTGTTTCAAAATAGTGCACCGAGATGTTAATGTTTAACAAAAGGCTTAATTTTTATTATTGATAATGCATTAATTTTTAAATCCCCTTACTTTTTTTCCATGTCCTCTTGCTGTGCAATAACAATATTTTTTTAGGTTAATTTCCAGTCTATTTTTTTTCTTTGCCATGACATTTACTTCCTTTGGGGAAGAGGAAAGTAATGAAGAGAAATCATACATACTAAATAGATAGCAGCATACCACCATGTAAGCCCCAGCACCTGTAAACTATGGATATTTAAAACAAACAAACAAACAAAAATCTGACAAAATGACAAAATGCTTCCTGAATATTTGTCTTCCACAGCACTGAAAGAAGGCAATACAGGATCAGTGTTAATGACAATAATATGCAAAAATATTATATCTGCTGAACTGCAGAGTTTCTGTTTTGCAAATTAATTATGAGAAAGAGTGAAGAAGCCAGTATACAGAAAAAGGTATGTTTGTTTTTCCAGATAGCTAAAAAAATATCTCATCTCTTCAAAAAAAATTTTGTACCATTTTGTAAAAAAAATACTCATAACTCATAAGAAAGGAAATACATAGAAATATGAAAGTATGATGGCAAGACCATATGTTCATAGATTTTTAAGATAAAATGCTGCCACAGAAACAATATTGTATCTTGATATTATACTCATTGCTTTCTCACACAGCTCATGTTTTCTAAATTATAAAGATGACGTAACTCATAGAATAGGAATTATTTACTATATTTATGTAACTGTGGGTACTTCAAAATGGAGGAGAGCATTTAAACAGATGCATGCACTGAAAATAAAATATAATCCTACATTTCTGAAATCAGATTGCCCTATATGGGTGTGATGACACAATATAATTATGATGAACAACATCATTTTAGAATAAGGAAAACTTTCTGTGGCCATGCTGCTTTAGCAAATATCTATACAACATCAGCTGGGCAAAAGCCCTCTATAGCAACAGAAATTTATGTTATAGCAAACTGTTATTATAATCAATAACTGTTTTATTATTCATAATGCATGAAGTGCTAAGATTAACCTGTTTTGCAATAAATTTAATGGTCTGTCATGTAATACAATATGATTTACAATATTGCTAATGTATACAAAACATTCAAATATAGACTATTGGCACATATGAAATTTATGATAAATTTAAGCTAAGGAATCTAGGCTAAGTCTTCATGTTGCTCTGCTGAGGTCAGGGCAATCAATATTGTTCATAATGTATCTGTGACACAAGCTTAAATGAGTAACTTCTGAATTAAAAGCTGAACTTATTTACTCTTAGGGATTTTTTGTTTGTTTTTTTTGGTTTTTTTTTCCTAAACAGACGTATTTTATGAAATCTAAGATATGTAGGAAAAATTACTTCAACTTTTTTTAACTTTTCAAATTGATGCAGTATGCATGCGACTAAAATCCACAAAACGGTCTAACGGTCTGCAGTAACTGTCTGAAAATTATTTCACAGAGACACCGAATCAACCAGGTTGGAAAAGACCTCTAAGATCATTGAATCCAACCTATCACCTAGCCCTTTTAATTAACTAAACCATGGCACTAAATGCCTCATCCAGCCTCCTCTTAAACACCTCCAGGGTGGTGATGCCATCATCTCCTTGGGCAGCCTGTTCCAATGGGTGATCACTCTTTCCATGAAGAACTTCTACCTAAGGTCATTTTCAATTGCCCTCATATCTCTTATATGCCTTTCAGATTTAACCATGAAGTAACAGAAGAAAAACAGATCTGAAATAAGAACAATCTGAAGAAAATACTGATCTATACTTCCAAAACACAACAAGTAAAAAGCAAATATATGAACAGCTCTACTTTTTGTCATGTTTTCTTCTGTGGAACAATCCTGTACTACCCAGGGGATTAGAGGAAAAATGGAGAGAATGTAGCTCATGAGATTATCTGCAAAGTTATCTAGTACTAAGTCTACCTCTATCTTATATGTCTTTTTGTAAAAAAGATATTTCTTCTGTAACACCCTATGACTTTGTACCTCCATCACAACCTTAGATACACTGCAGTTAATAGAATGGACCCTGCATTTTTCAAATCATCTCTCAGAAAAAAATGAAGTTGCAAAAAAAAAAAAAAAGAAAGGACTATTCTGTGACAAAAAATGTCTGATTTGATGAATCACAGTGGTCTGCAAAAGATACGTAATAACAGGATATATTAGGAAACGCAGAAGTTCTGGGTCTCATTTAGCTCCATAAACCATACCATATCTGGAAGTAAAATAATATCAGAAGCATCTCTGGCATACACTGAAACATTAAAAAGAAATATACATTGGTCACACATCTGTAAGAAGTATCAAGAAAAGTTACAACTTAACTGGGAATAACTAGTTTAAAGAATCTGTAACATTCTTAAGGTTATATAGGCTGCACATCTGATTCAAACCACATATTTTCTGAGTCTCCACGAGTTTGAGACTGTTAAATTTTTTATCTACAAAATGATCCTACAAATCAAGTCTGCATTAAATTCTCCAGAATAATTAAAAACCAAACGAACATCAAAACAAACAAAGAAAATGCCCAAAACAAAACAACCAACCAAAACCCAAAAATAACCCAACCAAAAGGAAAAAATGAACCACAAAAGTACTTCCTCTATTACTATGTAATTCTGTAAGGTCTGTGCTAATTGCTTTTGGTTTTCTTTTTATTAGTTTTTTTTTTTTTTTAATGTCTTTGCTTTGCTTTCATTTCGAATACAGAGTCCTTAGGATACAGACTGGACTGCTTTATTCATTTGTGGTTGTACTGATTACCATACCCAGTTTTAAAACATAACAACAGTAGCTCATTTTACTAGAGCAAAGTCATAAAATAGGTAGGAATTTTCCAGGCAACAATAACACTATTTCTGTTTCTTGCACATTCTGGTAAATGCATTACTATCATATGTCATGATTAAACACAGAGGCAAGGGGAACTTTAAACTCTATGTATTGAAAACCTATTTTTCATGCACGTGGTGTATTCCCCTGATTGGTAATTGTAATTTAGGAAGTTCAAGTAGAACCACGTATATCATTTCCTCTGCCAAAAGCACTCTGGTAAATCATAGTTCTTCTGACCTGAAACCCTTAACTCAGTCCTGGGAAGTCTGTAGTATATTAGATTGGAATCATACTGCAAACTCTCATCTGTTTTCGCAACAGTATTGTATGTCTTGCTTGAGCTTTCTTACAAATGTCCCTAAGTTTACTATAACATAAATATCTTTAAGTGTGCTACACTATATAGTATCAAATTTGCAATTCAATGTGACGCAGTAATATCCTAATAAAGCCAATTTTAACAGGTGGTGTCACTTCTTTCTATAAATAGAAACTCACAGTCAATATATCTTCTTGTAATTTGGCTTTGGTTACCACATTTTGAATTTATGCTCATCTGACAATGACATAAATTTTTTGACCTCTGTAAGCAGATGAACCCCAAATCTGTACTGATGCATAGGTTTATTCCTTTCTAGGTGTATGACTCTGCACTTACCCCTTGTCAAATTTCATGAGACTTTTCTCTGCTTAACAATCCAGCCTGTCCAGGTCTTGCTGAATGGCAGCACAGGCTTTGGTGTGTCAGCAGCTCCTGCCAGTTTTATGTCATCAGCAAATTTGCTGAGAGTACACTGCAAGTGCAGAGAAATGGTGTTGCCTTATTTAACATTCTTCTATTCCTTCACTGATGGATACAAACTAATAGAAACGAAAATAATAATAATGATTAAAAAAAAAAAAAAAAGTAAAACAAACAAAACAAACAAAACCAACCCAAAACTCCAAACCATAAAACAACTCAGCAAGTTTGAGCTCCACACCTCCCCCACCCCCACACACCAGACCTTGGAAAGCAAGGAAGAACCTGAGAACGCTGCTGGACAGTAAGTTCACCGTGAACCAGCCCTATACCTTCATGGTTGAAAAGGCCCACGATGTTCTGGAGTTCATTAAGATGAGTGTGTCCAGCAGATCATGGGAGTTTCTCTTCCCTCTCTGCCCTGCCCTGGTGAGGTCACAGCTGGAACATTGTGTCCAGTTATGGGGTCCTCAACACAAGAGGGATGGAACTAAAGGAAAGAGTCCAAAAGAGGGTCACAAGGATGATGAGGGCACTGATGTATCTCTCTTGTGAGGAGAGGTTGAGAGGCCTGGCACTGTTCAACCTGGAAAAGAGAAGACTGAGAGGGGATCTTATAAATCCATATAAATATTTAAAGAGTGGAGATGATGAGAATGAGGCTATGCTTGTTTCCATTGGCATCCATCAATCAGACAAGTGGTGACAGTTACAACCTGGAACACAGAAAGTTTCACTTGAACTTAAGCAGAAACTTTATAACTTCAATGGCGGAGGAGCACTGGAACAGACTGCCCACTGAGTTGCAGGCTCTCCTCAGAAGACTCTGAAAACCTGCCTGGACTCATTCTTGTGCAACCTTCTCTAGGCATACCTCTGTTAGCACCGTAGTTGGACTAGATAACCTTCACGGGTCCCTTCCAACCCCAACTATTCCATGATTCTGTGACAGACATCATGACAAAAAAATGGCAGCATATGAATAGTCATTGACATTGACAAGTTTCCGTGAAATTCAATGGTAAATCTCCACCTAAAAACATATTCCTATTTGAGTAAGAGTGTTTTAATTGGACTTACCTGGAAAATTGACAACTCAACATAGGCAGTATCACAAATTTAGTCTTCTGGTATATGACTGTGATGAGAAAAAATGCAAACTTACAGTGTAATAAATTCCTGGAAATGCAATGTAGGTAATTTGAAAATATAACCAATTTTCATCCCCATCTTCTCCTATTAAGAAAAAAAAATTGTGACAGATGGACAAAAATTTCAAATATTGCATTTTTCATATTGAAAGAAAAATACTATTTTCAGCCTGAAAGTACATTTAATTTAAAATTTTCCTCATCTCATTTTGAAACATGGTAAATATTTCATTTTATTTAAACAAAGCAATCAAACCAAGAATTAATAATACTGCCATGCAAATAAATCACTTTTCACAATGTATTTTTCATTACTGTTATGGATTGAACTACAGGTAGTTGAAGATGAAAGATTAATATGAGACCATAATTTTTATTTTTAGATTCTGCATTAAAAAAAAATACCACAGAATTAACTGAAATGTGAAAAACATCAACCTCAAATACCGTTGAAATACAATGCCACAGACTTATCTATTCCAATCCAGAAGGTGACCTAGCAGGATGAAGAAACTGAATTAATCATATTTAATGTGGTGCCAAAAGACTAAGCAGAAACTGTATTTTGAAGGTGGTTTTGGAGAAAAAGTATTCTGGGATGAAACACTGTGTAAAACACTGTATTGGTTGCTTCATTTTTCAAGAAACAGGATTAACTTTAACCTTATTGGGGTATATTTTATTGTTTGTTTAATTTTGTTTTGTAGATTTTGTTGTTGGGTTTTTTTTAATTTAATTTTGGTTCGGTTTATATGTTTGTTTTTAAATAAAATGGCTGTATCTGTGGAATTTCAGACTCTCTCACCTTTTTCTACTCAACAAAAATGTCCTGTTTTACTTTAAATTTTAGATAATTATTCAAGCCAAACCATATTTTCAAGGCACACCTGGACACTGCACATGATCTGAATTATGGTGTGAAGAACAAAGGCTCAGAGAGCAATGAGCTCAAAGGTCAAGTAACATGAATGCTAATTTACCCTAACAAAGGACACAATGACATTTTTCTGCTTTATCGTGATTGAAAAGAGAGTGCAGAAGAATAACTCAATACTTCGTCATTTTGCACAGAAGTTTCTTTATGGTTGTAAAGCTTCTTCTCAAACCAAAACCAGTTAGCAAATCTGTAGATGCACTGTATTTATACTTTGCCCATTTCATCACATGTGTAAACTTTTATAATGCAGTTGTCACCACACAGGCTCTCTACTAGATTAATTAAGCATATTGTCTTTGAAAATGCTACTTTTTTTTATTTTTCAGATTCTTTGTGGAAAGGGGTAGGGTCAGTGACTTTTGAAGAAGAATATGAACATGATGGATTAACAGTAACTTCTGCTCTATTTTTCCATGGTAAAACTTTTGCAAAAATGGTCCTGAATTGAAATTGCTAAAAACTATGAAGTAAAGAAAGTAAAACAAATTAAAACAAGGAAAAAAACCAACAATCAACCCAAAAAAAAAAAAACCAAACCAAAATGAATACTTTTGAACCATATATGTATTTATTTTAACACCATTAAATATATATATCTACATATATATAAAAATAAAATATACATACATACATATGCATACAGATATGCATATTTATATATAGATGCATATATAAAATATATATTCTTCTGTCTCTCTGCCTTATCATTCAAAACAAATAGTAGATTTTTTCTTGTCGTAAAGCTGTATTACATACAGTCACTGACTAAAATATGCATTTAAAAAAAAAAAAAAATCACTCTGTTACCCTGGGATCACTTTTGGTTTATAGTGAGTTCTCACAGTGTTTTCCAGATGAGAAAGCCAGATGACTAAATAATAGAAAGGAAGTTAGTTGCTGCAGACTGTGTCTTGAGTGGAAAGAGGACCACTTATGAAGGCAGAAAGAGTAACAGTTGGCACTTTCCAGCATTAACTAACTCTTTAAAAAGCAACTCTTAGTCAAACCAAGAAAACAAAAAGATGATTAGGAAATATGAAAAAAACCTGACATTTTGGTCATCTGTTTCAGAATGAAGGAAAAAAAGGAAGCAAATTTTTTCTAATACCAACAGACTTTGGATAACCTTTGCATTCTTGCTTCTAGTATCAAATCATTCATCTGGATGTACGTGGAAAAACATTTGATCTTTTTTGAAATAAGACAGGGAAACTTTCTAAAATAGCCTGTCTGGAAGCAGTTTCTCTTCAGGATTCTGTCGCACGCTAGATGTAATTGTGGAGGAAATGGAAGTTACTCATGCACGTTTTCTTATGTCTTGAAAAATACTATATTTACTAGAATATATTATTACATTAATTACTGTTTTGGTTTGAGGTCAATTGGAATATTTTAATGGAGAAAATTATATTACAGGCTGAGAAAAGGAAACAGTGATGATGTCTACTTCACTCATAGGCTTGCTGAGATGTTTAAGAATAAGTACTCAAAACATAGATCATTCAGAAGACACTTGAGTTCAGACTCTCGGGCTGTAGCAGCTTGTGTCTTTTCGCCTCTCTGCTGAGTACTAACCACTTTTCTTCTAACTCCCCTGGCAGATCCTCCAAACTCACCTTGTGCATAAGGCAAACC
>VWZE01022988.1:8213-22337 GCA_013396675.1 Eubucco bourcierii | reverse complement strand
TACTTAACGTATATATAGTGATGTTACTATAATAATAGATTAGGTACAACTTCTCGCAATCTTCTGAGACTAGTCACATATCAGATATCAAGGATGCAAGTGCACAACTAAGGGAAAAGCAAACCCATCTATCATTTCCAACTGCTAGTTCTGAATGGCAGCACATGTACTGAGACCTCAGAGATAGTCACGCACAGAAGCAATCTCTGAAAACAAGTTAAATAGATACTGTAGGACATTGAAATTACATCAAAAAGACAAGGGCTTGAAAACCTTGTGACTGAAATTCCAGTGAGTAGATTGTGTCTGAGAACTTGTTCAAACTTCTTATTCTTTTTTTCCATCTATAAACAAAAAAGAGTAGCTGAGTAAGAAGGTAGCTGAATAAGAAAGTAGTTGAGTAAGAAAGTAAGAAATATATTTAATGACAATTCTTTTGTCAGTTTCTGAAAATCACATCTTGCCCTTATAAATCCAATGCACAGGGTTTGACTGCTCTTTAAATTCATGTTGTGTCTGTAATTTCATAGTTACTTACTTCCTAAACCTATACTGTGGAAAAGAAACATTGATAACAAGCAGGTGAGTGGATTTCAGTTTTGAGCCAGTGAAGATTTCTCAGCAGAGAACTGTATTTGGTTTACTTGCAAGACTTTTACAGTAGAGGGACTGCATGGGTAGCTTTTCTGAGAACATGTCAAAAGCTTTTCCCATGTCTGACAGTGTCAATGCCAGCTTGCTTTAGGATGGACTTACAGTTGGCCAAGGGTTACCATCAGCAATGGTGGCAGCACCTCTGAGATAGCATAGTTAAGAGAAAAAAAGGAAAAAATCTAGGTAAGTGAAGCTACAGAGAGGAGTAAGA
Organism: Eubucco bourcierii; assembly: GCA_013396675.1. Lineage (NCBI taxonomy): Eukaryota > Metazoa > Chordata > Aves > Piciformes > Ramphastidae > Eubucco > Eubucco bourcierii. The sequence goes on along the minus strand of VWZE01022988.1, from coordinate 21,472 downwards.
ATATGTGAGAGAAACATCTCTACAGACATCAAGGTTGGTGAAGAGGAAGAGGAAGGAGGTGCACCAGAGATTAAATTCTCCTGCAAACTAATATGAGATTAAATTCTCCTGCAACCTAATATGAAGGCTATGGTGAGACAAGCTGTTCCCATGAAACCCATGAGGTTAATAATGCAACAGACAACCACATGCAGCCTATGTAGAGCAAGTGGAGGCCCCAATTACCCATGGGAAGACTGTGCTGGAGCAGACTCATGGCACTATCTGTGGCCATGTGGAGAGAGACACCTGTAATGGGGCAGGTTTGCTGGCAAGACTTGTGACCTTGCAGGGGACTCATGCTGACGTATTTTATTTCTTAGGAACTGCACTCTGTGGAAAAATCTTCTGCTAGAGCAGATTTTGAAGAATTGTAGCCTGTGGGAAAGACTTACTTTGAAAATTTCCTTGAGGAAATTGTCCCATTGGAGAGATCACATGCTGGAACATGAGGAGGGAGTGGCAGAGACAACATGATCAGCCAAACAACCCCTATTTCCTATCACCTTGGGCTGCTGCAGAAGACAAGGCAGTGGAAATCAGGAGCAAAGCTGAGCCTGGCAAGAAGGGAGGGATAAGAGGGAAGATGTTGTAAAGATTTTGTTTCTCATATCCTACTCTGATTCAATTGTTAATAAATTAAACTAATTTTCCTCAAATTGATTCTATTTTGCCCATGACAGTAACTGATAATTGGCCTCTCTATGCTTTTTTTTTTCAGCCTAAGAGGCTTTCATTATATTGTCTCTTGCCTGTCCAGATGAGGAAAGAAGTGATAGAGTGGCTTTGATGGGCACTTTACATTCAGACAGCATCAACACACACACAATAACAACCTGCATGTCTAATAGAACTGTGATATCTTTTGTTGTCTTTGTCATGATTTCTCACTTTAAAACTTGTCCTCGAATTTCAGCCTCCGGCTTTTAAAATTAAATCCCACTCCTACCTCTCAGGAAAGCTGTTTTATTCATTACTCACATTATTCACAAATTTTCATCCCATTACTTTTACAGCACTGTCACAAAAAGTAGAACAAAATAGCAGAATGCACCTGTTGGTATCACTCTAGCTTTATATTCTCATATCAACTAAACTGTGAACTGAGATTCCTAATCCCAGGCAACCTATTTTCATTTACAGAATCAATCTGACGATTTTAACCGAATCCATCTGTGGTGCAATTCTCTACTCAAGTTCACAAATTTGTTATAAGAACTCAGTTCAGTTTCATTGCCAATTTTTAACCTAAAAAATAGTTCAGACATGTAGTGTGATAACTGAACTGTGTCTCACCCAGTCCTTTACAAAGCACAGTTACTGTAAGTCAGCATTCACCAAGGTCAGCAATAAACCAATAAAGAAATTCCTTCTATACCAAACACCTTTCTAATATGCCCAAAAACAGTGGATAAAACACAGAAGATTGGTTTTAATCTATTTGTTGTTGAATTTTGGTAAGCATTAAGACTGATGAGCAGAAGATTCCATCTGAAAATGGAAGTGCAAAACATCTGTATAAGGGGAAACCTACAGGCGCAAATGCTACAAAGGTGAATGTATTGAACCCAACATGCTCAGTACTAAGGAAGAACCAAACCAAATTACATTTAAAAGAAATACGTGTTCTGAAAAAGAGATTAAGCTTATCTGGAAATGTGAACTTTGAGTTTTATTTTCCTCCTGGTTTGTATTCTAAATTCTAGTGTACTGAATAATAAACACATTTTTATTTAAATACAACAGGTGCCAAGCATCCTAGCTGCTTAGATAATGTGAGGAGAAAAATGTTGTTTTATAGAAAGCTTCTAAGAAACATGTTATTTCAATAAAACTGTTGATATAACTACTGGAAATGTATGGTAAAAAAGAATTCAAATTCTCTAAATTAGTCACTTGTTTTAGCTGTAAACAAGTTACTGGTTGACATTGCTAAATAGGAACTCAGCCTATGTCAACATATATCACACAAGAACTAAAATGTCTTAAAAGCTGAAATCTCTCAAACGCACTCTCAAATGTCCCAACTAGACCATAGAGTCATAGAATTGTCAAGGCTGGAAGGAACCTTAAGGATCATCTAGTTCCAACCCCCCTGCTATGGGCAGGGACGCTTCACACTAGATCAGGTTGCTCAGAACCCCATTCAGACTGACCTTAAAGACCTTGAGGGATGGGGCTTGCACCATCTCCTTAGGCAGCCTGCTCCAGTGTCCCACCACCTTCATGTTCTTCCTAAAATCCAATCTCAATCTACCCACTTCTAGTTTTGCTCTTTACCCCCTAGTTCTATCACTACCCAACATTCTAAAAAGTCCCTCATCTAATTTCTTGTAGGCACCCTTCAGATAATGGAAGGCCACAATATGGTCACCTCAGAGTCTTTTCCTCTCCAGACTGAACAACCCCAACTCTCTCAGTCTGTCCTTCTCTGGACATGTTCCAGCACATCCTTATCTTCCTTGTAACACAAGCTCCGGAACTGGATGCAGTACTCCAGGTGAGGTCTCACCAGAGAGGGGGAGAATCACCTCCTTTGACCTGCTGGTCACACTTGTCTTGATATGGCTCAGGTTACAGTTGGCTTTCTGGGCTGCAAGTGCACACTGATGGCTCCCGGTGAGCTTCCCAGCCACCAATATGCCCAAGTGCCTTTTTCTCAGGGTTGCTCTTAAGCCAGTCACTGCCCAACCTATATTGGTTCTTGGAATTGCCTCACGATGCAGGACCTTGCACTTGATCTTGTAACCTCACAACATTGTCATGGGCCCGCCTCTCCAGCTTGTCAAGGTCCCTCTGGATGGACCCCTTCCTTCCAGTATGTCAGCCACACCACACAGCTTGGTGGTGTTGGTGAACTTCCTGAGGGTGCAATCAATGCCAATGTCTATGTCATCGACAAAGATGTTGAACAAGACTGGTCCCAGTCCTGATCCTTGAGGGACTCTACTTATCACTGACCTCCACTTGGACATGGACCCAGCACATCAGAAGATCACATTTTAGGATTATGTCTCACCTATATTCAAGTTTTCACAATTCACTGTAGAAATAGAAAAGATTGTATCTTACAGAGATTTGAAAAATTTTTTTTTCCATTTTTTTTTCTTGCAGAATTGTTATTTACTTGTGCTCATCTTAATTTTAGTCCCCCATTAGGCTTAAATGCATAGCAAGGAAGAGTTTTTAACCTACTAAGAGATATAGTTTCACTGAACTGAGACAATTCAATCACTGTAGCTCTTCACCGCTTCACATCTACCTCCCATGTATTTCCATTTCTGTTCTCCTTGTGTGTGCCAAGCCCACAGCAGGAATTACTGAGGAAATGAAGCCTTTGGATATGTCACTCAACATCAAAAAGTATTTCTTCTGCTCTCTGAGAAGTACTCCAGGAAGTACTTTCCATAAATATGGGGCACTGCCTTCATTCAACACCTCTCAGCTGTTTAGCACTGGAGGTCCCATTCACATTTTCCATATCAGTCATCAGTCACAGGATGTTTTCTGGCTGTCCAGAAGAAATTTTTGTAACCCTTCTTTCCCAGTTACCTCCAAAATCTTGTCTAAGGGGAAGATGACTCTGATTTTCAAATATAAAGTTCCTACATTGTTTGACAATGTTTTTCAACCACTATTTTTCTTAACCAAAACTAGCTAGTTTTAATTTTTTTACCCCAAGATATATCCTCTCATTGTCTTGAAAATCCGTCAAATTTGTCCATATTAGGACTATCTAAAGTATCTAGAGTATCTGAAGTCCACCTGTGTTTAGCAGCAATTTTTTAAAAATTTAGCAGTGAAATTTGCTAATGAACACTACCTTCCTTGTGTTTTCCACGAGGTGCAAAATATAGACTTGTATTTCTGTGCTGATCTGTTCTCAAGAATAGAATAAGCCTTAGCTTAGTTGCCTCCACTTTCTGACTTACTTCTTATCCCCTAATGCCTCTGAGCTCCTAGCATTCACTTAATTAATTCAGCAAATAACTCCTTATGCTCATAATTATGTATTTCATATATATAATAAAATTAAATTTATAACAGCATTAGCTAGATTGCACTTCAGTTATTTAATAAATATACAAATGGTTAAAATAATCAGATTAACTATTTAAATAAATGAGGAAGGCACATTTGACACTAAGAAAACATTGTAGGCAATGTTTGTAGGCAAATCCATGAATACATTAAACTCTCCACCACAATTTATAGATTTATGCTTCTGTATGAGTACATAAAAAATAATGGAATTTAATGAAGAGGAGGGAATCAATGACATGATTTGGAATTAATAAGTTATTTGCCAGACCTATAAACTATTATGAGATTTACATATGTAGGCATCTGCCTACAGAGAACAATAATTTGATGTAGCTATTGAGAGCAAGAAAGGTGACATGCTACTGGTGCCAGAAACAGTGTAACTGGGTAAACACAGTAGCCTCAGAGCCACATTTGCACTTACCTCTTCTAAACTGTTTGCCATCGTAACAGAATTACAGTATAGGAATACAAGAGAGATTCAGAAAGCAGGTAAAAGGGTTTAGAGAGACTATGGAGGCACAGAAAAGAAACAAAGAACCTTCAGGCTAAATAGTGACACTAAATCGTGTCAAGTCTCTGTGACTAGGAATGTAAAAATCAATGTCAGAACTCAGTTGCAATTTAGTCAGGAGTAGGGGACCAAAACAAGGGTGGAAGAGTTTGAGGACAGCTTCTAGGGAGTAAGAAAGCTCTCAAAATGTGCACTGAAAAAATTCTGAAGAACCCAAATACCTGACAGTACATACCCTGGAGAGTGCTCCGTTTGCCTGAAGGCAAAGGATAAGAGAGATCCTGAGCTGACCCATTGTTCTCGAAATCCTAGAGAAAGTCACGTACTTAGATGTTCACTCAAAATAATTTTCTGAAATACATAAAATGGCTACACTTTATGTTGTCTCAAGGAAATACTGCTTGAAGAACACAGTAAATATCAACTATTTCTCTTTCCAAAACACAGGAAGCACAGCACCTCATCAAGCAACAGTCATATGTGCCCATTCAGTCTCTTCTTCAGCCTTTCAGATTGTCAGGTTAAAACTGACCCTTAAAGTGTTTCAAAGGAATTTATAGTACTTCTAGAAGTTTGCTGATATTAAAGTGGTCCTGTGACCTGCAACTGACATTATGATATAGAGAGAGGATAAAACAGTAGAAAATTGTGATGAGAGGCCCAAAGCAGCATTTGGAAAGAACTGCCAAATAAGCAGTAAGAGACGGCAAATCTAAAATAGAAAGTGAAACAAGAAGATATTTAGTTAGAAATAAGTATCCATTGTTTCATATCACTGCTTAGGAATATTTACCAATAGAGTAAAAGAGCTTACAGGAAATAAAATACTGGATATATACCCATAGATACATTTATATATATATATATACATACTTCATATATTTATGTGTGTGTATATACATATATATACTTGAACTTTTACTTTTTCTATCTTAATAACTCCTGCTAAGGGGATTGATGTGATTCAACCCCAAAATATTGACGTCTAAAGTTACTGGGAAACATTTTGTTTCTAAATAGGCATTAAGCATACACGTGTTCCAGAGTAACTGGAAGAAATCTAATGGCTTGTCTGATCTTTGACAAGATGTCAGAGCTGATGAACCACTGATCTTAAGCTCCATGCAGCTATCTGACAGCACATCTATGTTGCAATATAATGGAAGTTTAAATATTCCTTCTCAAGAACAAAATCCTGGTTTTCTTCCTTATTCAAGCAATAAACACACCTACTTATTTAAATTAAATCAGCAGTATTGGCTTTGCATTACAATTGCTAAAACCTACATGAAAATGTTGATAATGTAATTAGAATCCTACTTACTCAGTTTTATCAGATATCACCGTTAAACATTAACACATGTTTTTGTTCTAAGTACATTGCAGCTTACTTTATCATAATAAATGTCAAGTGAAATCATGACTGTTATCTTACACCAAACCATACTGACACATTGTACGTGCCCTGAGGAGCTTACATGTGGTACAGGAAAACATGCAGGAAGAGAACAGCAAGGACTGAGAAAATTGTTAGCCAAGCTAAAGAACAAGGGGGAAAACTTCTGTCTACCTGAACAAAGTGATGACTGTTAGTCAGTACTGCTTGTGGATACTTTGAGTCTGAGAAAATGATTTATTACACGTGCAATACATTGCACTTTGAGACACACAGAATGAGATACAACCATATATGTACAAGCATGTATCTTTTCAGCTGTTACAGCTTTTTCCTCACAACTTCCCTGTTGTAAGCAGAAAAGCAAATACACCCTTCTCATACCTGGAGTGATAATAAAACTGAAACCCACAGTCAATAGTAACCAGAAAACCAGTTCATAAATTTTAACCTAGTGAACAGAACAATAAAACACTGTACCAAACCTTTAGCTTTCACATACATGATATATGTTACAGATTATGCTTCATACTATATGGTATCCTCCCAGCAGTGCAAGTACAAAAAATGGATTTATGATTAGTGTCGTAAATACCTTATCAATTGTGATCATATGTGTATGGCATCAGAACTTGTTTTGCACTGTTGTCATGGGTAAAATAAATCATTGATAAAAAAGGTAATTGCTCAATAATGGTCTGGTCATGGCCATAAGGTAATTGATCTGCAGGTTTACCTTCTTTATGCTTACAAGAATAATTGCCCAGAAATGACAAAGGATGACTCAAGCCATTCCTTTCTTGAAAGGTAATACAACTCTGAAATAACCAATTAAACTTAAGACTTTCCAATCAATATTTTCATATACCTTTAAGATAAAGCTTTGTTACTATCAAAACAATACAAAACAAAAAGGTCAACATTAGCAGGTATAGATCATGAGTCTGTGTTGTGCATATTGCAGTATAATTAATGAGATGCATAATGTTGCCAGAGTATAGAGTTGATGTCACTTAAAAATGTCGCTCTGATTTTTACTTTTTCCTCCATAGGTAACCTCAATATAAATTAAATTAAACCCAACAAAATCTTGAAATGTAATGATACACTTACAGTTACTACAGTGACTCCAATTTTGCTATTATGTAATGACAAAACAATTAAAAACCACTAAAACCTCCCAGAAACCATATACTTTTCAATTTTTCCATTTCAATGAACTCTCTTATTTGTAATTCTAAAAGCAGTATGTGAAATGAAAGTGCTGTGAAAAATTAACCTAATTTTAAATCCTAAATAGCAGTTGGAAAGAAGATATAGAATAAGTTTTGCAAAAAAAATAAAAAAATAAAAAGGAAGGAAAGAGTGGTTTTCTAAAATTTATATTAAATTCCGTATGTTAAACTGGATTAAAATCACTACGTTAAATATATTATGAAGATGTGGAAATTTATTCAAGATACCCTATGAAAATATAAAATAATAACTAGAAAAAGATTTATCTGTTTGAGATGCTTCTGTGGAGTTTACTGTGAAAATTCTCTGAACACAGGATCAGAGTGTTGGTAGTAATCTCCCCAAGAATGCAGTGAGCAGAGATATATTCAGACCAGCCTTTGCAAAGTTCTCGGTCATATCTCAGTTCTCTCAAGAGTGAATGTTCTTATTTTGTTGACTGAAATGAAGGAAAAGCTTTTAAACTGGGAGGAAATTAGAAGTCTTTTAAAGAAACTGACATCTCATAACTAGCACGAAATTCACATCCTCCCCACTGTGACTATGCCTTGATAATGACAGCTCTAGGAATATGAAAAACCCCGGGTTTTCTAATTATATATCTTTTAAAAAGAGACATGAATTAGGAATATATTAACATTGTCAGAGAACGCAGGGACATAAAGCTAAGGCCCACTTGGAATTAAATCTTGTAAGAAGGGCTTCTTCAAGTACATTAGTAACAAAAGGAAGACAAGGGAAAATGTGGGCCTACTGCTGAATGAGGTGCGCAATCAGGCGATGTGGGCTACAGAGAAAGGGGAGTTACTGAATGTGTTCTTTGTCTCAGTGTTTCCTGCTAAGGCTGATCCTCTGTAATTTCAGTTCCTGAAGGTAGGAATGAAAGTCTGAAGAAAGGAAGACTTTAATCAGTCAAAGTAGAGACAAACCACAATCACACAAATCCATGGGTTTCAATGAAATTCACCCTCGAGTGTGGAGGGATCCAGCAGATGTCATTGCTAAGATACTCTCCATCATTTTTCAAAGGTAATGGAAAACAGGAGAGGTGTCTGAGGACTGTTGAGGGAATAGCCTGCCCAGGAAAGTGGTGAAATCACATTCATGGAGGTGTTAAAAAACATGTAGACACAGTAGTTTGAGACACGATTTATTGCCCATGGTTGTTGTCCCGGGTTGGGAACTATAAGGTTAAAAAAAAATCCTCTAAGGACTAGAAGATTGTTATTCAATATCATAATTCTGCTATCTCTTCATAAACTCACGGCAAGACCAGCTCGTTCTCCTTTCCTCCCCCTCCAGCCTTGTGTTGGGCAGGAGATGTTTTATCGGGACAAACATGTAAGGAATAGGTCTTGTTTGGGGCCTCTGGAGGTTGTGTTTAGGCCTCTTGGATGGCAGAGGCATGGGGGGGGAGGATTGGAACAGTGNAGGGGGTTCACTTATGGATTCTGTATCTGTTTTGTAATCTTTGTCTGTAACTCTCTCTCCAAATACAATTTTGGTTTTTCTCCAATTCATTTGAGAGATTCACTCTGTCAGTTCTTTAAACCGACAGTTATATTAGGTCTATGGTCGGACTCAATGGTCTTAGAAGTCTTTTCCAATGAAAACAACTCTGTGAGTCTGTGATTCTATGACTGAAGGAATGCCAGTGTCACTCTAGTTTTCAAAAAGTTTCTGAAGGAGGACTCAGCTTCACCTCCGTCTTTTGAAAGGTAATGGAACAGCTCTTTCAGTATGTCATCTCTAGGAATGTGGAGGAAAAGAAAGTTACTAGAAGTGATCAAGATGGATCCACTGATGGAAATTCAAGCTTGGCCTTTCTGATAGCTTTTATAATGTCACGGCTAGCTTGGTATATGACAGGAGAGCAGTGAATGTTGTCTACCTCCACTTCAGCAAGGATTTTGACATTACCTCCCATAATATCCTCATAGGGTGTCTTAGACAGTGTGGATTAGATGATTGGACAGTGAGGGGTATTGAGAATTGGCTAATAGTCAGAATTGAGAGGGTTATGATCAGCAGAGCAGAGTCTGTTTGGAGGCCTGTAGTTAGTGCTGTTCTCCAGAGGTCAGTACCAGGTCCAGTCCTGCTCAACATATTCATGAATGACCTAGATGAAGGGACAATGTAATCTCAGCAAGTCTGCTGATTATACAAAACTGGGAAGAGTGCCTGACACACCAGAAGACTGTGCTGTCATTGAGTAAGATCTGGACAGGCTGGAGAGCTGAGCTGAGAGGAAACTTAGGAAATTTAAAAATTCAGGTGTGGTGTCCTGCACCTAGGAAAGGCTAATACCATGAATCAGTACAGATTAGGGGTTGATCTACCGGAAAGCAAGTCTGTGGAAATCCACCTGGGAGTCTTTATGGATAAGAAAAAAGACCTATATGTTCTTGTGGCCAAGAAGGGCAATGGTACCTTGAGGTGCATTAAGAAAAGTGTAGGCAGTAAGCCAAGGGAGGTTCTAATCCCTCGTTACTCTGTTCTGCTATGACCACATCTGGAGCATTGTGTACAGAGATCTGTCATAGGTATATGACTAAAAAGTAATTTTAATGTTTTTGCCCCACAGAAATCAATTGTTAATATAAACAATTATTGTCTGGAACTTACTGACAATATTTACAGGTTTGGATGTTCACTGGTGACAACTATTTACAGAAGGCCTTATCTACAGGCAAGCATAAACAGTGCTAAACAATTTTCAAACCATCTAGCAAAACTAGCAAAATACAAACAGCTTTCGGAGATTCTTGTGGTGCAATATACCTCTTACCCTCTAGGGGGACTCGAGAGTCTCCTTTCACCTAAAGCAGGTAAGGAAGAGAGAACTTTACAGAGGAAGCAGAGAATTTATTACAGAGAGGCTTTCGAGACTATTTACTCACAGATTAGTATTTCTGGATTACTGGGGCTGCATTATAGCCCAGACAGCACCCAAAGCACTTGGAGGGATGTTATCATTGGTATGATAATTGTTGGAAGTTTTAGAGTTTTCCCTGGACCCTCACAGGGTATGGGGTTTGCATGGTGCCCTGACCTGGTCTTAACCCATTCTCAGGCAGACAGTGTCCTCCCAAGGCTCTGGGCTCATCACTGAGGTTCTCAGGTGTGCAGGCAGAGACAATGTCTTGCAGCTTGGCAGTAATGTGTTTTCTCTCACCACGTAAACTGCGGTGACATCTCTGTAAGCAGGCACTCAAACTAGGAGAAGCTTATTTGCTTTCAATAACTGTAACTGCTAGTAGCAGTAATGCAGTTTGCTTAGGGGCACTTGGCTATCCCGGTATCGCGCCTTCTGCATGGCCTAGGCTGTTGTTACCTGCCAGCAGGGCTGTTCATGTTACAGCTAGCCAACTTTGGGCAGCTTTCAACAAAGACTTGTTGCCTACAGCATGGGCTCTTATGTCTCTCCCTGGTAAACTGAGACCTGGCACAGTTTCAGGAGACATGGCTTGTTACGAAGCAACAAAATTTGTTATTAAGCAGAAAGGCTAGTCTTCAAGCAGCAAGGCTAGTACAGAAGTAGGAAGGTTGGTTTGAGGCAACAGAGCAAAGCTGGTTACAATTTTGTTCATATGTATCAACTGCCTGAATCTTAATTGGTCCAATGGGCAATGGAGACAGCCACATGCTTTATCCAATCAGAATGGCACTTTGCCAGAACTAATCATATTAGGTGAATCTATGGGGTTGCCTTACCAGAATTTGGGAAAATATTGGCCTTGGTCAAGGCATGCACAGGCCAAGCGTATGTGTCTTGTTTACCACAGGATGTAAACAGGAGCAAAACAAGTCTGGGCAAGCCAGAGCCCTTGGACTCAGTGTCTTCTCCTCCTTTGTCCTTTTTCCAGTGTCTCTCCCCGCTTCAGAAGAGGGAGGGGGAGCAGGGGACTAGACCAGACTCAAAGTGGGCCCATTTTAGCCTACTGCCACAAGCTACCCAGCTCTGAGAGACAAGGAATTACTAGAGAATCCAGGGTAAGACTACGGAGATGGTTAGGAGATTGGAGCATTTCTCTTATGAGGAGAGGCTGAAACCTGGGGGTCTTTAGTTTGGATGAAAGAAGACTGAGTGGGGGTCTTATCAATGGCTACAGATATCTAAAGGACATGTGTCAAGAGAATGGGGCCACGCTTTTTTTTCAATGATGCCCAGTAACAGGGCAAGGTGCAATTGCCACAGACTGGAACACAATAAGTTCCATGACTATGAAGTCACCACTTTGAGGGTGAGAGAGTACTGAAACAGGCTTCCCAGGAAGACTGTGGCAATTTCATCTCTGGAGATACTCAAAAGTCATTTGGATACAATCCTGTGCAGTCTGCTGCAGGGAACTTTGCTGTAGCACAGGGATTGGACTGGCTGATCTCTAGAGGTCACTTGCGTTCTCTACCATTCTGTGATTCCGTGATTGTTTATTTGTTGAAAGTGTGTATACATTACAATTTCTGTCATTGTGAAGGTTTGGGAGTTACCCACCCCTCTCACACACTTTGTAAAATGACCCAGACTAGAACTCAGTCGGCTGGAAGTTAAGCGATGAAGCTCTATTTACAGTTTTGTACAATGAACAGCAGATAGATACACTATATACAGGAATATTTACAGAAATATACAAGTAAAAAACTGGTTTTCAATTTATAACTATTGGCATAAACAAACTCTCATATAACATAGGCATTCTTCCACAAAGTAGAAAATGTTGTAAAAAATCTCTGTAATATTCACCATTATACTGCTTTTCAATTTATAACTACCAGGAAAGCAACAATATAATGAAGACCAGACTACTGTAACTTGGAACGGAGACTAAAAAAACAAGTATATGGAGGAGAAAAAAATCTTAATGGTGTGAATCTGATTCAATTCAGACAAAGAAGGGCTCATTCTGAAATAAAACAGTTGTATTGAAGCATAGAGAATTATTTAACAGGCTAAAAATTCAGAGTTAAGAAAAAAAAAACAGGTCTCAGATATTAATAGAATTTTATCTTTAAGTGAAAGAACATACAGATACCCTTTCAATTTAGGAGGGAGGGTCCCTGCTGCTCAGCCAAATTCTCAATTTTTAAATTTATTTATTTTTTAAACCTTAAATATTCATTTACCAATGCTTCCAACAGAGTCAATTTCACCTTTGAAATTACATGCAAAACTAGTCTTGGTACAACTTGCTTATGTGACTAGTAAGATTTTTTTTTTTTTTTTTTAATGGAAAGCACTTCCAGTTGTGAAATCAGTTGCCAGCTATTCTCTGCACTATGTGCATGCAGATGCACACAAATGTGTTTGGCTGGAAAGAACATGAGACCTATTTCGCAAATATCAGTATGAGGATAAGTAATGACATTAAGTGTCCTTTCTTACTAAACATTTACAAGCACGAAATTTCACCAAAACAGAGAGACAAAGTACTGGAAAACAGAACACTTTGGAAAATTTGTCAGGTTTTTAATCTCTAAACAGAAAGATTTGTTTAAAGTGCACAGAAAGATTTCTATAACCTTTAAAAGATTTAAGAAATCTTTTAATTATTTGAGAGCTGTGAATCTTATATTATAAATACAGCATTTGAAGTTCACCATGCCATCATCTGAGGTCATTTATCAAGCACAGCTAATATCTTGAGTACATGTTTGTCTTTCATAGGCCAAAGGAGTTTTTAAAAAGGAAGTTTAAGGTCAGAACATACATTACAGTTACTGTAAGAACAATTCAGCTGAGTAGATGAAGTTTGACTCTGGGTGTAGGACATCTTCCTTTCACTGATAAATCACACCTTGCATTAGAATTATGCAGAAATGTCATGTTCAAATGCAAATGAACTCAGATTATAATTTTCCCCTGCTTTTGGAAGTCTGGAGAAATGTATGTGGTCTTCCCTTCAGAGCAATTTTCCAGCTTATCTCTTGTCATCAGCCATCCATCTCACAAGGACTTCAGCACCAAATTACATTACTATGACAAAACTGTCCACTCTAACCCAGATCTCATTTTGACTTGAGGATACAGGA
>VWZE01022987.1:52492-66209 GCA_013396675.1 Eubucco bourcierii | reverse complement strand
CCATTCACCACCCAGCCTGGATTTGTGCTTGGGAATATATAACATCCAGAAAGAAGGTGGCTGATCCCTTTCCAGTGCAGCCCTGAGTTAGGAAGAACCAGAGGTGTCTGATCCACAAGAGAAGAGGCAGGAGCTGGACTGAAGGGCTGAGGTTACCATCTCAACAATAAAGGGTGCAGTCTCAAACAAGAGCTGAGTAGGTTCACAGAAGGGAACCATGGACAATCAAATAGTCTACTGATTATTAGGAAAAGCTGTTGTGGTGAGGCAAGACCAGAAGTCAAGCTATGAAGTCAAGTCAGTAAAGCAAAGAGAAGATCAGTGGGAGAGGCTTGGGAACATCTGAAGCTCCTGGGGTGAGGAAGCAACAGGTGAGACTTAGCACTGATTTCTCATGCACTTTGCTGTGCTTACAAGCGTTTGATTCAAGGCTACATGGCTTCACAACATAAAAGCTGTTCTTGAATACAAGCAGCTAAACCAATAGGAGGGTGGAAGAAGTTGCACATCCTTGGTGTACTTGAAGGGTTGATAGCTTCTTGGTCACCATACTGTTTATTTATTTTACCAAATATCCACCTTAGAATGTACCCATTTGGGTCTGTGTGATGCCAAGACAACTTAATACAGCATTTAGGATAGACTTTAGTACTTATTGTACTACCTAAGCACAAAATTCAAGGCATGCAAAATCCTCTTAATTCCAGGGGTCTCAGATCTTACACAGTTAGAGATGAGGTCCAGGATCTGTGACCAAACTGTGTGTAGTAAGTAATCCATTTACAGAGGCCTTGAGTAACCTGTAGTAGTGGGAGGTGTCCCTGCCTATGGCAGGGGGTTGGAACTAGATGATTCTTGAGGTCCCTTCCAACCCTTCCATTCTATGATTCTATGAATTTTTAACTGTGTTGGACTTCTATGCCATTGCAAATCCTTGCCTCAGTTTCAGTGGATAAATTTAAACACATCTTTGTAAAAACCAAATGCTGAAATTCATTGTGGAAAGTATTGTAAAATTAATATAATAAGTATTATTTTGCAAAATCTAATAAAATTAGGAGAGCAACCAGGCAGAAAGGGACCTGGGAGTGTTGGTAGATAGCAGAGTGCACATGAGCCAACAGGAGAGCCAATGGCATCCTGGCCTGGATCAGGAACAGTGCGGCCAGCAGGACAAGGGAGGTTATTCTTCCCCTGTACTCAGCAATGGTCAGNTATTCTTCCCCTGTACTCAGCAATGGTCAGGCCACACCTTGAGTACTGTGTACAGTTCTGGGCTCCTCATTTCAGGAGAGATGTTGAGGTACTGGAACATGCCCAGAGAAGGGCAACGAAGGTGGTGAGGAGAGGCTGAGAGAGATGGGATTGTGCAGCCTGTAGAAGCAGCAGCTCAGGGCAGACCTCATTGCTGACTACAACTACATTAAGGGAGGTTGTAGCCAAGTGGGGTTGGTCTCTTCTCCCAGGCAACCAGCAACAGAATGAGGGGACACGGTCTCAAGTTGTGCCAGGGGAGGTCTAGGCTGGATATTACGAGGAAGTTCTTGACAGAGAGNGAAGTTCTGGACAGAGAGAGTGATTGGCATTGGAATGTGTTACCCAGGGAGGTGGTGGAGTCGCTGTCCCTGGAGATGCTGAAGAAAAGCCTGGATGGGGCACTTAGTGCCATGGTCTGGTTGATTGGCTAGGGTACATCTGCAGGTGTGAAGGCTAGCACCCCTGTGGGCAAAAAAGGTGGGAAAGCTATTGCTAAGACAAAACATATTCAGGAAACAGATGATAGTGATGCTGCACTACCAAGGAAGGGGTCAAGCGGCGGCGAAAGCGGTGATAGGTTGGACTGGACGAGCTTGGAGGTCTCTTCCAACCTGACTGATTCTATGCTTACTTGCACAGTGTACCCAGGTGACCAAGGTGGCCAAGATGGCCACAGCATCCTGCCTTGTACCAGGAACACCGTTGCCAGCATAGCCGGCAGGCCAGCAGGACCAGCAGGACCAGCAAGTCACTTTTCCCCTGCACTTGTCACTGGTGAGACTGCACCCTAAAAAGAAGTTGTACCTCTCACCACAAAAAAAGACACTGAGGTGCTGGAATGTGTCCAGAGAAATGTAACAAAGCTAGAGAAGGGTCTAGAGTACAAGTCTTATGAGGAGTGAATTAGGGAACTGGAGTTGTTTGACCTGAAAAAAAAGAGACTGAGAGGAGAACTTCTCGCTCTCTACAGCTAACTTGAAAAGAGGATGTGGCGAGGTGAGTGGCTGTTCTTCCCAGTAACAAGTGATAAGACAAGAGTCAATTTCCTCAAGTTGCACCAGGGGAGGTTTACATTTGACATCAGGAAAAATTCTTTTACAGAAAGGATTGCTAAGCATTGAAGCAGGCTGCCCAGGGAAGTGGTGGAATCACCATCCCTGTTAGATGTGGTCTTTAGGGATGTTGTTTCCTGGTGTACTTGGTAGTTCTGGTTAAGGATTGGAATACATGATCTTAAAGGCCTTCTACAATCTAAACAATTCTAACATTCTATGGTCACCTGGATAGGAGGCAAAGACCAGTCTACATTTATGGAAAGTCTTCCAGTTTCAACACTTGTGTGCTCTAATAAAAAATAAACCACATTATTGTGATTACTCACTGTCTATCCCTTTTTAAACATTACTTGTTGTCCAGGTTAGTAGTAAATACATGTTTAAGCCATCAGTATTGCTTTTGTGAACTGTGGTCATGCTCCTGGTTTCTCTTCTTGACTTGTCAATGTGTTTAGTCTGCCATTAATGTATGCTGCAAGAAAATAATAACAAAAATGAAGAAACAGGACTGTTAAGACTAACAATGGTTGTGTTGAACTCCTCCACTAGCAGAACTTGTGAGTTCTGGTAGAGAAACTTGAGATTTTATGGCTTTTCTTTAAAATTTAGTGCAACAGCAGTCTATACAATCACTTCAGTTGAATGGCTCTCTTAGCACTTTAAAATTGTATTTCATAGAATCATAGAATGGTAAGGTTGGAAGGGACCTCAAGGACCATCTAGTTCCAACCCCCTGCCATAGGCAGGGACACCTCCCACTAGGACAGGGCACTCAAGGCCTCATCCAACCTGGCCTCGAACACCTCCAGGGAGGGAACAGCCACAACCTCCCTGGGCAACCTGTTCCAGTGCCTCACCACCCTCACTGTAAACAACTTCCTCCTAACACCCAGTCTAAATCTCCCCTCTGCCAGTTTAAGCCCATTGCCCCTTGTCCTGTTGTTGCAGGACCTTGTAAATAATCCTTCCCCAGCCTTCCTGTAGGCCCTCTTCAGATACTGGAAGGCTACTATCAGGTCCCCTCGAAGCCTCCTCTTCGAGGTGTCATAATATGTTGTGTCTTAGCACTTTAAAATTATATTTGGTGTCATAATATGTTGTGTCTTAGCACTTTAAAATTATATTTGGTGTCATAATATGTTGTGTCTTAGCACCTAAAAATTATATTTGGTGTCATGATATGTTTATTTTAAATACATTAATTGCATGCAAGTGTTTGCTCACACTGGAAAAAATAAATTTCTGGGAGTCTTGTCTAAGCTCATTTCTTCTTCCAATTTCTCATTTGCTTGAGGCAATCTAATTTTTTGAGAACATCATCTGTGATTAAAGATGCAACAATTCTTCCCAGAAAAAGCAATAACACCATCCAATGGTACCACATTTCCACTTCTTAATTAAGGCTTGGTATTTTTGCCATTCATTGTCAGTAACCAACATACACATGCTTTTGCATAATTTAACCACGGGTTCATTAGGGTTTGTGCACATATATGTGCTTGCCATTTGAAACTCACATCCATCCAAGCCTGAGAAGTCATTTCAGTGAAATGAAAATAGTCTTAAAAAATGAAATATAGTAACCTATGGGTAAAGACAATGGAATATTGTAGGAAATTTGATTTCATGGAGACCATCATCTTTTCCACACTGATTGCAGACCCAAATGTTCATAATATAAAACTGGGAAATGTAAAGTAACAACTGAGGCACAAATTATTGTATAGGCAAAGTTGAAATTCTGCTTCTAATGTTACTCAATGGAAATTGGAGTTAATTGGAATTGTGTAACCTTCGAATGTTGCACTGAAATTCAACATGATTTTTTTGGTCAGAAAAGTTTCAGAAGCAACAGAAAGCAAAACTGTGAAGTTTAATGGCTATGGCCTAGAGCTCAGAAGAAAATTTAGAGTGATGTCGAATTTCAAATGTCTTGTGCCCTATCTAGCAGGACATATCTTAAACAAAACAAAACAAAACAAAACACACCATCAACAAAAAGCTCTAGAGGTTCTTAAGAACAGACAGAGTTGCCCTTCATTTCAATATTTAACTGAGACATTTAAGAAAGCAGTATTGTGACCATAAAATCTTAATAAAATGTAATGAGGGGGGACAGAGACCTGCAGAAGGAGAATTGGTTGTTAAGTAGAGTGAAAAAAAAAATAAATCTGGCATGTACATGGAATTTAAACACCCTCTGAAAGCATAATTTCTATTGCTTATCGACTGATACTGGGAAAGGAAGGAATCCAGCCTCTAGAGTACTACTTATACTAATCAGTACTTCCCCAGCTTAAATATTTCAGTGACTGTGTCAGTTCAAAATTGTGTTTATGCTTTCTGGCAAGCAGGCAGTTTGGATCCTGCTCCCTCTGGAAAACTCCAACTCTTTTCTCTAAAAGTGACCTAATCACCTATAACTGAGATTGCAAGCAGTAACTATCTACTCCTGCTGAGAATACAGCAGTGTGCAGAGACTGATGGAGGGGGAAGGAGGGGAAAAAAAGCCCAAAAGAAACAAAAAAAGAGACAGAAAAGAGAAAAGAGGGAAAAAAAAGAGGAAGAAAACTAATTTTAACCTACTAGAACAACACTGGATCGTGTTGGGGGCAATGACTTGAAGTTAAACCCAGCAGTTTCGAGAATCTCACAGCTACACAACCACTCAGTCAGGACTGGATATTCACATGATAAAGGAAACACTGAGAAAAACAATCACTTAGATCCTGCTGCACCATGGAAAGTGCAGCAGTGAATAAAAGTTATGAAATATGTCTTTGGAGGTATCTCTTAGTCGTTATGAGTTGATCTAAACCTAGATAGTGAGTTGGAAAACAATCTTCAAATGAATTGCATATTCTTAAGTGATTCTTTTGTTCTAAGGGGAAAAAAAAACTTCAGTGAACAGAATTTTGTCACTTTTATAGGGGTGTTTTATATAAGCAACATTTAGAAAAAGAAGGGAAGAAGACAATAGATACATTTCAGCAGTACCATGTGAGATCCCATTGCCAAATTAAAGGGAAATGGGAGAATTGAAAAATAAAAAAAAAAAAAAAAAAAGAGGATAATGTTATTTTTGAGAACTACTTAGGGAAGATTTAATTCAGAACAGCAGCCTGAGATGTAATTAATTATCTTCCTGTAGAAAGAGGAACAGAGCAGATTCCACTTTAAGAATATTGCAAGATATGTCACCTGCTATTAGATATCCTCATCATGTAGCTAAGGAATGTTAGAGCAAAACCTTTAAATAGGATTATGATTGTGAATTTCTAATTCCTTTTATTGTTATTTTTTTGTTACTTAAATCAGAATTTTTAAGTAATTTTTTTTTTGCTTTTTTTTTTTTGTTGTTTTTTAATTTTTATTCAAAACTTTAAAAAATTTGATTCTGAAAACTGTTGCAGCTCCTGAGAGGTCTTTGGCCTTTATGAGAGTGATTTTTAAAGTCAGGAAACTGAAGCACTTTCAGAGCAGCCAGAACACTTGCACAGGTTCCCCAGGGTTTCAAAGAAGTATCTTGACTGAGTTCAATGAACTACTCTGAGTGCTGGCAATTCTTGGATCTAAAGAGAGGACTGTAAAGTGGTAGTTAATATTAGCCAAGAAAGTTCTGTGACATCCTTATATTTGAACCAGGAGTGTCCCTAGAGATTTCATAACATCTGCCTAGAAGTCTAACAAGGTTCACTCCACTAAATGCTCAGTCAGCTTTTGTAAAATGAATCATGACTTACTAGTAAACTAAATATTCCACTTCCACAGTTTTATGTGTAACACACAGATTTCAACTATAAATCTGTCATTTATTTCCAGATACTTAACATTTATTTCTCCTTCCAGATTCAAGAATTATAATAATAATAATAATAAAGCAAGCCCAATTTGCTCTGCTGTTACTCCATGGCATCCCAGTGATACAAAGCACAAACAAGTAAGCAAAATTTTACTATTTAATAGAAAATGACCACCAATCTCTTAAATATCTCTGTGTACATACATTTATTTTTTGGTAGTATAACACCACCTAGTAAAACTGCTTCTGTAATGAGACTGAAAGCGCAAAACTCAAAAACAAAACCAAAAACAAACCAAACCAAAGGAAAAAAAAAAAAAAAAAGCCCAAACCCAAACAAATGGGCTTTAATCAGAGTAAAATGGAATTTATATCTTGAGTATGCTATCTTTCTGGAAAAAAAAAAAAAAAAAAAAAAAAGCCCAAACCCAAACAAATGTGCTTTAATCAGAGTAAAATGGAATTTATATCTTGAGTATGCTATCTTTCTGGAAAAAAAAAAAAACCCTCATAGCCATGATATGCTCTGGGGAGCCTCTGCAAGCCTTTTCAGTCTGTGTGAATATAAGCTATTGAAGTTAGAATAATAAACAGTTAATTCACTGGTCCTTCCACATGGTAGCTAGTGGATGTGGAAATAATATGGAATTCTCTGATGTCATGTTATCAACTTTACAGGTTTGTGGAGGTTTGATTTTTTTTTTTTTTGTGGTGGTTTGATTTGTTGTTGTTGATTGTTGTGTTGTTGGCTTTGGTGGTGGTTTGGTTTTTTGTTTGGGTTTTGGAGTTTTGGGTTTTTTTTTTTTTNTGTGCTTGGGATTGTGCCTACCCAGGTGCAGGACCTTACACTTGGCCTTGTTGAATGTCCTGAGGTTGGCCTGGGCACAGCTCTGCAGCCTGTCCAGGTCCCTCTGGATGGATCCCTGCCCTCTAGCAAGTCGACTGTGCCACACAGCTTGGTGCCAGCTGCACACTTGCTGAGGGTGCACTGATTCCTCTGTCCATGGCACTGACAAAGATGTCAAACAGCACTGGTGCCAGCACTGACCCCTGAGGGATGCCACTTGGCACTGTCTTCATGCTTGTCACCATGGTGTCCTCATCTCCAGCAGTCAATGCACCATCAGTTATATGGAGGTAACAAAAAATTGCTGTGATTAAAATTTCCAAATGTCCAGATTTCCCTCAATGATGGGAATGCAGAAGAGAGTCAACTTAAATTTGAATTTTAGAGGATTCAGTTTTTCCCAGTCAAGTCACTCTGGGACTAGAGTTCTTCTATAAATGTACTCATGCTCTGGGTAATCCTACTTTAGCAGGATGTTGGACTAGATGGTCTCCAGAAGTCCTTTCCAACCTCTACCATTCTGTGATTCTGTGATAGGTATGGTCTTTCTCTGAGGACTGAAGATGTATTTCCCTTTGTCAGGCTCAATTAAGCGTTATGATGCAAGCAAGAAAGGAAAGCTTCATGCAGAAAAGGATGCATGTCTTATTGCTGGTATTTCTAGGCAAAAAGGATAGGTGAATAGTAAAACTGTAAGCCAGGAATGATGTTGAGGCATGGGAAAGCACTAGCTGTTTCTCCCTCAGTGAGGTTATTTCATAAGGTAGACTGACTTTATTAAGAATAGAAAGTAATGTTTTATGTTTCTCTTTAACTTTTTAAATGCTCATGTTAAAGTCTTTCAAACTCTGTTCTTCCAAATCTGCTTGCTGGGAACTGCACAACACCACATATACTGTGTTAACAGGCTGCCTGACCTCTTTAAAATATGTGCCTATGTAGTCTAATAATACTAAAGAAAAGGATTCATATACTGATGATAGGTTGCTTTATACCCATGCAGAGAGAGAATCCAGCCATTAGGCACGTGAGATGTGGAGAAAGACACAAGTCTGTGTAGGTCTGGATTAGAAAACAGCTTCTGTGTTTGGTGCTGTGGAATTTATTAGCTTTGTTCTTGTAAAGTCATAGGAGAGCTGGTATAGAAGAAATACACAACTGTTTGAACCCACAGCAACACCAGGTGCATGGGATTAAACTAAAACCTTTTAAAAGTTCATACCAAGCAGACTCTATGAAGCACATAACTCTGATCTATCCTTCCCTTGGTAAAAATTCAGTGAAAGGGGAAAAAAAAGAAAAACCGAAAAACCAGATCCAGTGTGTAAGTACAGAAGGTTTATAATTTTCACTTTTGTATTTGACATTTAAATTGGATGGACATGGTCCAAGGACTTGAAGAATGGAAGCTACATGTGACAAATTAATATGCATTGGCACACAGCTTTGTGCTCATGCTTGCTTGTATTGCTCCTGCTGTTGTAGAAAGCTCTGGCTACAACAGCTGGGGCTCTGCAGCCTGGAGAAAAGAAGGCTTCAAGGACACTTTAGAGTAGCCTTCCAGTATCTGAAGGGGGCCTACAGGAAGATTGGGGAGGGACTATTGACAAGGTCTTGTAATGACAGGACAAGAGGCAATGGGTTTAAAGTGTCAGAGGGGAGATTTAGACTGGATATTAGGAGGAAGTTCTTTACAGTGAGGGTGGTGAGGCACTGGCACCAGTTGCCCAGGGAGGTTGTGTCTGCTCCCTCCCTGGAGGTGTTGAAGACCAGGTTGGACAAGGCCTTGAGTAACTTTTACTAGTAGGAGATGTCCCTGCCTATGGCAGGGGGTTGGCACTAGATGATCCTTGAGGTCTCTTCCAACCTTACCATTCTATGATACTATGATTCTTGTCAGAGCATTGAAAATGTTGGTTTCACTAGGAACTCTGACAGGTAAATAAAGATGAGTGTAATCTAAGTGTGCTCAGTGTGCATCCAATTACAGAATAGCAGAATAACATGTTGGAAGGGACCCCAAGGATCATTTGGTACAATCTTTCCAGGTAATATCTTACAAGATATAGGACATAGACATGGTCTACAGATAGTTTGTTTACGTGAGAAGAAACAAAGAAATTGTGTATTCATTGGGAAGAGGTTGCTGCAAAGTAGGATGCAGGTGTGTGTGTGTAGGAGGAGCTTTTCATCACTTGTGTAAGCTGTCAGAGGGAAAAAAAAAATCAATGAATCAATCTCACTCTTGTCTATGGTCTTTTGTAAGATCAGAAAACTTAGCCAAATGCAGCTATAACGCATCACAGGTACTTCCTAGTTTGTATGTTGGAATTCAAGTCAGACTGTGGTTAAAAAGCAAAATAACTCATTCCTCCACTAGCAGACATTTAACCACTATACAATAATTTTGTCCCAGAGGGCAGCTTGGCAAAATGCTATTAATAAAAGAGTGCAGCAAAGTGGAGAGCTTCCTGGCACAGCTTCTGAATCCTGGCTGATGTTACACAGTTGTAACTGGAGCTGTTTGGAGATGTTGTGGTACGGCTCTGTTCCTTTAGAAAGCTAAATCTGAAATCTTCTGGTCACATTTGGTGAGCATCTTCCATCAAAAGTGATGTCTTGAATTCTGGCCATCTGTTTCATCCAGTCATTGACAGATGTGGAAGCATTCACCAGAGGATCTATCCAGGAACTTGGGTCACTGCAATTATTTTATGTTTGGGTGTGCAGCAGCATGTCATGAGAAATAATAGGGGAGAAGAGGAACTCCAGGGAATACAGTGGCTGGGACACACAACTGGGGGAAGTTTAGGCACAGGAAACTATAGACAAAGGGATCAGAGCAAGAGGATAACCTCATCCCAGGGGAAACTGAGAGGCCACTGTGAAGTTTCTGGGTTTTCCCCTCTGGTCTGCTGAGGAGTATGTGTAGGTAAGATTGCAAATAGACAGAAGTTCCTGTACACTTTTCTATTTGCATTTTGTGTGCAGGTAAATGTGCATTTTGTGTGCATGCAAATCTGTGTTTTTAGCACAGTTCTATCCAGAGTGAGAGATATATCTTTTATTCTGTCACCGCTAAAGATCTTTCAACCACCTCAATTTAATGCCATTTAATGCCCTGTGTGCTGACTTGGGGCTAATTGGAATATTCTAATGTGAGAAATTAGATCATTGGTTGTAAAGGAATACTAATGATAAAATATAACATTCGTTGGTTTGCTAAAGGGGATAAAAAGTCAAAATATAAACAATTTGTCCCTCTTTGCTCCGGGGTACTTCACTTCTCCTTTGCTCTGCTCTAATCTCTCCACTAACCTTGGCTAACAGATAGCAAGGAAGCTTTGCTGTCTGGGAGACAGGCTGACTTTGAGGCCCTTCTGGCCTTCTTTTGTTTGTCCCTGAGGAAGTTTGGATTTCTGTATTATAAAATCATAGAATGGCAAGGTTGGAAGGGACAGAGCGGAGAATCACCTCTCTGAATCTGCTGACCACACATCTTTTGATGCAGCCCAGGATGCCATTGCCCTTCCGGGCTGCTGGTGCACATTGTCTGCTCACATCCAGCTTCTCGTCCATCAATATGGCCAAGACCTTTTCCACAGGGCTGCTTTCCATTGCCTCATCCCCCCGTCTGTATTGATAGCAAGCATTGTTCTGGCCAAAGTGGTTGTCCATATGTTGAAGATTTCATGTGCTGGATAATCTTCAATGAGCTGTTTCAATGGTTAATTACTCATACTGCTAAAAAATGCATGCCTGTGTGAATTTCTAGTCTGAATTTGCCTAGGATTTGCTTCTGGCTATTAGATCTCACACATGATATTTCTGATCTGTTAAATACACGCTGTCAGAAATCTCTCCCTTCACAGCACCTTGCTATACCAAATCTCGAGACATATCAAAGGAAGAGGGCTCTTTAACTCTTTGTGGTACAGGTATGCTCCGAGTCTGATTTCTTCTACCTTCACTCAGCAGCCTGAAAGCTATTCAGACAAAGTTATCTATGAACAATGGCTCTCAAGAGCCTCACGTCTTCCTTGACTTCCTTGACTATAAAAAAATATATATGTGAAAATTAACCCTCTGGACATGTTTGTCTCTTCACCTTACCTGCAGAGGAAGCTTGGTGAACCAAGTAGGATAGGTAGCTTTTAGAAAGCTGGGTAAGATGGATCTCTCTTTACAGGACAAAGACTGTTCAAAAGGACAGCTTGTACTTAGATACCACAGTGATTGGCACTTGAAACTGAAAACACAGGGAACAGGTCTAGCATGCCTAAAGCCCTTATTTTTTGGCTGTCTGCTGTGACATTTTAAAGTGCCAGCATCGTGTGTGCACTAGGGAAGCCTGTGGGAACCCAGAAATTTCTGACTTCAGCATAACTGAGTGATCCATGAATAACTTGCCATTACTAAGGTTCATTTAGCTTTGCAGCCCAGAACTGTTCAAGCCTCTGCTGCAGTCGAAAGCCCTTAATTCATTTGAACAACAGCGTCACAGGGTGAACCCATGACATTTTGAGGACTGACCACAACCACTGAGGGATATGTGCCCACGTGTGGCTGACTAAATGAAAGGGAGTTATTGGCATTGGCAGGCCAAGGTTCCAGATGTGCGCCTACGGCCTTAAGGAGTCCGAAATAGGAACGGAAGGAAGGGGACCCAGTGTGAGCCACAAACCCAGGCAGTGACCTCGTTTATAGTGGAAAGTAAATGATTTAGGAGAAAACAAGGCAGCAACCTTATTGAGAACATAGTTGTCAGGGCTGTATGTGTTGAACACTAGATGTGGTGAGGGGCTCTCTGTTGGAATTTTGTGGGACAATTTGGTAGCGTTTCGTCTTTCTGTATCTCTCAGAACGAAAGAAATGGTAACCCTGACTCTCTTCTAAACAACCTCTTCAAGATCACCCTTCAGTGAAGCATTGTGTGGTTGAGAATGACCAGGGATATCCAGGGCAGGGTGGAGTTCAGAGAATAGTGGGTAGCTGAAAGGAATTGTCTGATTCCAAATCCTTGGAGAACCAAGCCAAAAACTAGACGGAGGGAGGCCATAGCTAAAGCAAATCCGCCTATTGTCACCACCTGCAACTGATTTAAATTCTGAAGGCCTACTGGGATCTCAAGGCAATCCATGTGCCATAGTTGTGCTTGGCCATTTTAGTCACAGGCAAGCTGGCCTTTTGTTGTAGGTGCTTTGCAGTATTTAAATTGAAAACTTTACTCAGAAAGTCTGCACTCTGAAATGGTTAGCTGCAGATTACTATGCACCAAAGATGTCACAGAGGTTGCTACTGAGTTCTTTGTACAGAATTCCCTTCTTATAGGACTGGACCCTGAAGATACCTATAAACTGATGATTAAGTATCTACAGAGGAGCCAGACATCTGGGTTGTTTTGTCATTCAAGAAAAAATATGCTACATTTTAGGTGAGCATACTGATTACTGCACTATTACATTCAAATGACTTTCAGAACTGCCCTTTTGTGTCTAGCAATAAATAAAGTATTTTATTTCAGCCTCTCCAAATTTATTACTATTTCTCGACTGAAGAAAGTCCAATTTGCAAACTGCATTAGCTCCCCAAACCCACATACTGAGCGAATAAATAATTTTTAGAGGGAGTGAGAGGAGAGCTGCTCTGTGTTCAAAGAAATCATGATGAAACAGGCAATTCCCTTCAATTCCTAATCACAGTATCACAGTATCACCAAGGTTGAAAGAGACCTCAAAGATCATCAGGTACAACCCATTACCACAGACCTCAAGACTAGACCATGGCACCAAGTGCCACGTCCAAACCTGCCTTCAACACCTCCAGGGATGCTGACTCCACCACCTCCCTGGGCAGCCCATTCCAGCAGTCAGTGACTCTCTCAGGCAACAACTTTCTCCTCACCTCCAGCCTAAACTTCCCCTGCCACAGCTTGAGACTGTGTCCTCTTGTTCTGCTGCTGCTTGCCTGAGAGAAGAAAGCAACCTCCCCCTGGCTACAACCACCCTTCAGGTAGCTGGAGACAGCAAGAAGGTCTCCCCTGAGCCTCCTCTTCTCCAGGCTAACCAATCCCAGCTCCCTCAACCTCTCTCCATAGGGCTGTGCTCGAGGCCTCTCCCCAGCCTCGTTGCCCTTCTCTGGACACACTCAAGCACCTCAATGTCCTTCTTCAATGGAGGGGCCCAGAACTGGACACAGGACTCAAGGTGTGGCCTAAGCAGTGCAGAGTGCAGGGGGAGAATGAGCTCCCTGCTCCTGCTGGCCACACTCTTGCTGATGCAGGCCAGGATGCCATTGGCCTTCTTGGCCACCTGGGCACACTGCTGGCTCATGTTCAGGTGGGTGTCAATCAGCACCCCCAGATCCCTTTCTGTTTGGCTGCTCTCCAGCCACTCCCACCCCAGCCTGTAGCTCTGCATGGGGTTGTTGTGGCCAAAGTGCAGCACCTGGCACTTGGATTTGTTGAGCTCCATCCCCTTGGACTCTGCCCATCTGTGCAGGCGGTCGAGGCCCTGCTGCAGAGCCCTTCTGCCCTCCAACCCAGCAACATCAGCCCCCAACTTGGTGTCATCTGCAATAGTAGTATTTGTTGGTCAGGTAGCCTAGAGTTACTGCATGTGACGGAGGGGTAGTGAATTGATGTGAGATAGGGTTTTAAAAAGTGTACAGATTCATAGAATCATAGAATGGGAAGGTTGGAAGGGACCTCAAGGAGCATCTAGTTCCAACCCCCTGCCACAGGCAGGGTCACCTCCC
>VWZE01022987.1:24420-46786 GCA_013396675.1 Eubucco bourcierii | reverse complement strand
TGGCCACACTGCTCTTGCTGCAGCCCTGCACTCTGTTGCTGTCTGGGCTGCATGTGCACGCTGCATTGTATGAGTAAGTCAGTTCTGTTGTTCCAGCTCATTTCATTATTTTAATACAACAGCCTCAAAAACAGTGGGGGAAAAGAATGTTTTGCAGTGTACCTGCTGGGATGATGTGTGAGTCACTGGCTGAGCACTCTTTGGAAGCCAGCTATCATATAGCTGTAGCATTAACAAAACATCTTATTACTGTCACCCCCCATCAAGAGTATGAGTAATGTGGAAAGAGACACACAAGGGGAATAAATATGCACTTTTTGTTTCTTCTTTTTTTTTTTTTTTCCCATTGACAGTAAAAGTAAGTTGCTCTTTCAAATAGGACAAACCAAAATACCTCCAAAGTAATTTTATCTCTCACGTGGAACATGGATCAATAACTGGAATAGATTTTATAAAAATTACCTCAGTGCTGTGTCATTCATGCTGCTGTGGTTAAGGTTATAATAATGCTTCCAGAAAAGCTTTTTTTTTTTTTTTTTTGGAACATACAGGATTCAGATGGAAAGTAGATAGGGAACCACCACAGCGGTGAGGTGTCGTACAGAAAAATGTATGAAGTGGCATGGACCTGCTCCACTTTACATTGAAGGGCAAAAAGGCAGGAGGAGAAATGTTGCCGCTCTGCTATCTCTGCCCAGCAACGTTCTTGGAGTCACAGCATATGAGAGTCAACACTCTCCTCCTTCCCTCAGATACAAATTGACTCTCAGGTGCATCCCAAGTCTTATCTCCCAGACTGGAGACATTTTGGTTCAACATATAAATGGGAAGCAGCTAGACTATTTTTGCTATTGGGTTCTTCATCATGGATGAGAACCACAGAGCTGAGAATTGCCCAAACCTGGCCACCCTGCCCCTAAAGCAGTGTGCACACAAACAAAAAGGCTGCTCATGAAATAGATCTTCAGTGACCACAACTTACAGAGCCACAGATTAAGGCAGACCAAAATTGCTGATATTATATTTAAAAGTATTACACAACAACCAGTGGTGTCCTTTTTACATCCGAGGCTGACTTGTGATTTGTTTTCTGTTTGTTTTTGTTGTTTGGTTTGGTTTGGTTTCTTTCTTTTTATCACAGAAACTCTGCTCTGCAACCTCGTG
Source organism: Eubucco bourcierii (assembly GCA_013396675.1). Classification (NCBI taxonomy): domain Eukaryota; kingdom Metazoa; phylum Chordata; class Aves; order Piciformes; family Ramphastidae; genus Eubucco; species Eubucco bourcierii. Next base: position 45,622 of record VWZE01022987.1, on the reverse strand, counting down.
ACCCTTTTAAGAACATCCTCACTAGTGTTTTATTTCACATCACAAGTGTGAATTTGGAACAAGTCGCCTATTGTGCCTTTGGTTTGCTTAGAAGAACAGTCTTGAGGCACACAGTTTCCTTTCGCTAAGCTGCAAAAGTTTCCCTAGACCAGAAGATAAATCATCCTGGGAATGCAATAATGCTGAGGGGCTTCCTGGCAGATTGTTACTAGCTTGAAGTTTAATCCTACAGACCCACCCATCTTGGATTGGATTTCATGTAAAGAATACTTGTAGGTCACATAGAATCATACAATGGTAAGGCTGGAAGGGACCTCAAGGATCATCTAGTTCCAACTCCCTGCTATAGGCAGGGACACCTCCCACTAGCACAGCTCACTCAAGGCCTCCTCCGACCTGGCCTTCAACACCTCCAGGAAGGGAGCAGCCACAACGTCCCTGGGCAACCTGTGCCAGTGCCTCACCACCCTCACTGTAAAGAACTTCCTCCTAACATCCAGTTTCAGTCTCCCCTCTGCCAGTTTAAACCCATTGCCCCTTGTCCTGTCATTGCAAGACCTTGTCAATAATCCCTCCCCAGCCTTCCTGTAGGCCCCCTTCTGAAACATCTCTGATTTCCCACAATATTTGGTATTACTGGAATTTTGGAGTTTCTTTTAAAGTATTAGTGCAAAAGAAAAAGTAAAAAAAATTGTGATCCCATGAAAATCTAAACTTTGCAGTTGACAAAAGACAGGAAGGCATAAAAGCTATCCATTTTGATGGATATAGGTGAAGATGACATATTGAACAGAATTGTGCTAGAAAGCTGTCAAACACAAGCTCTTTAGATTCTACTCTCTTGCAAGGAGCTGCTTTTGTTTGTTTTAAAGAATAATCAATGTTTTACTGCCTGGGGGAAAAAAAAAACCAAAAACCAACTGGACTTGTCTATTTTCTTTTTATACTGTTTCCCTAAATTAAGAAAACTATCTACCTTTGACAAGGTTAAAATGTCATGAATGTTATCTGTTGCTAGATTGTGTTTGTACTAAATTCAATTCACAGTCCTGTAGTTTCACAGAGTCAGTAGATGGTGAAAGTATAAACCTGCTAGAACATTGCAGGGGACCTAAGTAGCAAGATGTGGTTTCCCTGTGGAGCTGAGTAGCAGCTTGAGAATTGCTGTGATTGTTGGTGTAAATATGGAAACCATCAGAAAGTTAGAGATGCATCAAAGGTCTGACAAAACTTTGTTGTCAAAAGAGAAGTATAATCAAAGCCTGACAATCTGCACTTATGTGGTTGTTGTCGGCCATTTAATGACATGTTAAATAAGCACAGCTGACTAAAGCATCACTAATTGGTCAAACATATATAGCCTGCTTCTCAGTACAGCATAATATAATCTTTAAAGGGTACATATGTTTTATATCTCTCTGCAGAAGTAGTGTGTGAAGGCTGCATGCAGGTTACAACACTGTGTAGCTCTAAAGTTTGTAGAGGTGTCGCATATGTGAACAAAGTATGAGGCTGGCCCTGATATGTGAAACTTTCCTCAGAAGCTTTTCAAGCAGAAATTGCTCTTTGTTCATTATGCACACTCAAATTAAATTGAAAAAAAAAAAAAATCCAGGTTTGATTTCTGTCAGTCTGGTGTACACTCACAAGCTGGCCTTACATGCTGGCTATCCCTACAAGTGATTACAAATAGCAGTTGAAGTCTTTTGAAATAAGGAAAATGATACAGTATTTACCTTCACTCAACAAAGGCACAGGTGACTAAAAGGATCTAGTAGCACTCATTGTTAGAAAGAATCATGCCTGTAAAATAAACTCTGAACTAAATAAAATCCAATAGCAGAAGTGGAAGCTGAAAAGAAATACAACTAAGAGGGTAGAAAACTATCGTTCATGATTTTTAGAAGATGAGATTTTGGGATTTACTTCTCAAAGGAAGGACATTGAACTGTTGGTGTCCAGAGGAAGCCACAAAGGTGCTTTGAAGGCTGCAGCAACTCTGCTGTAAGAACAGGCTGAAGAGTTGGGGCTCTGTAGCCTGGAGAAGAGAAGGCTTCCAGGAGACCTTAGAGTAGCCTTCCAGGATCTGAAGGGGACCTACAGGAAGGCTGGGGAGGGACTATTGACAAGGTCTTGTAATGACAGGACAAGGGGCAATGGGTTTGAACTGGCAGAGGGGAGATTGAAACTGGATGTTAGGAGGAAGTTGTTTGCAGTGAGAGTGGTGAGACATTGGCACAGGTTGTCCAGGGAGGTTGTGGCTGCTCCCTCCCTGGAGGTGTTGAAGGCCAGGTTGGAGGAGGCCTTGAGTGACCTGCACTAGTGGGAGGTGTCCCTGCCTATGGCAGGGGGTTGGAACTAGATGCTCCTTGAGGTCCCTTCCAACCTTACCATTCTATGATTCTATGGTTCTCACTGAAATGTAAAATTGTTTGGTGTTTTGTTTTGTATTGTATTTATTTTTCTTGTATATGATGTCAAGTGCTTTGGTCCTTCCTTTGCACAGGACCCCAAGTATGTGTTTTGTATAGCAGCAGCAAAATCAAAGGTGAGATCTCCAGACTGCTACATCGCAGGTGAGTTTCAAGCAGCATAAGTTTAACATTGCCTAAGCTTTTTGAAGAACAAAGTAGCTTTCAGTCCTGTGGTTCAGGGATGATCCTGACCACATGGAAACACTTCTGTCAGAGCTTTCAGGGTATGATACACTCCATCCTTCATGGTGTGTGTGTTCTTACAGGTGAGAAAATTAAGTCCAAAGTGCCTTGCTGCTTTCTGACAATGGGTCTGTCACAGTGGGCAAAACGGCAGGGCAGTATTCTCATCCCCAGGAATGTGGTTATCTTTATGCTAAAGTCCCCCGAGAAGCTGGAAATTGTAATGGAACTGCACCATGGAGGGGAAAATCAGCATGATTGCAGTAGCTGATGTGCAGAGTAGGTGCTGACTTTGAAATAAAGGAAATAAAACAATTATGCCATAGCTCATACAGAACTGGCAAAGCCTACCAAGGTAGCTGAAATGTAATCAGGTCAAACCCAACAAACATATTAAGACCCTGGCATCCTTCTTACCAGCTGCTGGTTCAAATACTCAAGTCCTCCTGTAACAGGAATAGCAACCCTCACTTTGGGAGGATTTTGTTTCCCTGCAGGTGATAAGCAGCAGGGAAGCTCCTGAAAGGAAGAAAAAAAAAAAAAAAGACCAAAAGCCCCAAAAGACTTGTTTATCCTTCCCATATATTTGCTAAAACAAACCTCCCACTTGCATGATATGTGTGTGTTGCTTCTGTTCCTGTAAGCCTGGGTGGACCACCTCAAAATGAAGGTGTTTGACATTTTGTGTCATTCTGATGGTTTGGTGGAGTTCCCTGTTAGTACCTAGTGGAGAAAAATGTGTTTTTCAGAATTGCTTCACTCACTGTTGCCACATGTAGGAGGGAAATGATGGGGTGCTGACTAACACTGTAGGGAAGCTTGGAAAATCCTCCAAAAACTGAAACAGGAGCCTATCTCAGGCATTTCCTTCACCTCCCTTTTTTAAAGCATTTTCTTTCCCCATCTGTTCAGTCTACAATTGCTCCTGTGTTCTGCCATTTACACTGCTTATTTTGGGCTTTTGCTGGAAACTGTCTTGAAACTCGAAATATATTTGTTTTTTAGGCTAGACAAAACATTGGAAGTATATGAGCCTAGAGTGACAGGAGTAGAATCAACTACTTGAATTTAGAATTCTCCTATTTGTAGCTTTCTTCTTTTCAGTAAATTGAAAATACACTAAGAAATGTTTACAGACATTTAAGAAGATGTACAATTTTATGCCTTTGTTTCATAGAAGCTGAAGGGAAAACACCACTGATATTAATGGGAAAACAAAAGCAATGTTATTATGTTGGACTGGATGATCTTTGAGGAGACCTTAGAGTAGCCTTCCAGTATCTGAAGGGGGCCTACAAGAAGGCTGGGGAGAGACTATTGACAAGGTCTTGCAATGCCAGGACAAGGGGCAGTGGGTTTAAACTGGCAGAGGGGAGATTTAGACTGGATGTTAGGAGGAAGTTGTTTGCAGTGAGGGTGGTGAGACACTGGCACAGGTTGCGCAGGGAGGTTGTGGCTGCTCCCTCCCTGGAGGTGTTCAAGGCCAGGTTGGAGGATGCATTGAGTAACCTGTACTAGTGGGAAGTGTCCCTGCCTGTGGCAGGGGGTTGAAACTAGATGATCCTTGAGGTCCCTTCCAACCTTACCATTCTATGATTCTATGATTCTATGATCTTGGAGGTCTCTTCCAACCTGGTTGATTCGATGATTCTGTCTTCAGCAATTTTCTGCACAGGGAGATACAAAAGGGAAGTGGTCACAAATGTCTTATTGTTATTATAATCATAGTTTGCAAATTACTAGTCAGGCTTCTTCATTTCTGCACTTCTGGCTGCTTCAGAGATAATCTGCCACGGTGTTACAAGAACAGTTTAAGGAGCAGATTTTCTACAAAAGTAAAGAAATGGAGAGTTTACTCTTCACAGAGAGGGAGGCATGACAGAAGACAGAAGCCTTTCACAGCATATCATAATAAAATGGATATTAGCATTCACCTTGGCCAGTTCTGTGTCCCTTAACCTTGTTTTCTCTATCATGCCTTCTCCCCCTCCTCCCATGGCTATTCTATAGTAGCAGGACAACAACTCCTTTCTTCTCTACAGTGTAAAGGTCATTTAAGATGTTGGGAAAAAATTGTTCTTCCTCACAGCTGAAATTTCAGTGACATTTCTAATCTGTAAAGTATTGGCTCATAACCTTTATATTTGTTGCATGCCACGAGCAATTGAATAATTTATTTGCTATTCCTCTGAGTTAAATGTGGGAAGCATATAGATGTGTAATGAGCAATGTATTTGAGCCCCAAAATGTCAACTTGTGTCAGAGAATTGCAGTTTTATTATTTATGTGCTAGTCTGCAAAGGACAGCTGAGTAGTGCTCCACATACTGTTTGTCAGAAAGTGGTGTTCTTCAGTTCAGACCATGCAAAACCTGCTCGGGTTTACACAAACCAACTTGTTTGCAAGGACACCTGGACTCATGTTTAAAATATGCAACATACTTCTTCCCCCTTCCTGAGGCCATTTTCCTTAGTTTGAAAGGATAGGATGTGCTCTCTTGAAACAGATTAATGTGAAAGTCCCCAGAGCTGAATGCAGAAATGAGTACAGCAGAGCTGTGTCATCTTGCTGTTAGTAGCCTAAGCCCTGCTGAGCAGCAGAGCTGCTTTGATAAGATGGTGAAGTATCAGTACTGTCCTCACATCCAGGCTGGTGTATCCAATGCCATACTGTGGGCTGCAGCTGAACAGTTTGGGAAAGTGAATGTTCTTGTAAAGATGTCTGTCATGCAACCCTTAGCTCTTGGAAGGAGATTTTCTCTGCAGATTTTACCAGCTTCATCCAACTACAAAACCAAGGGAATTATTGTTGTAAAACATCAAGAAATCTTGGTTTTTTGCTTTCCTGTTTTGAACACAGTGTTGGGAGATATTGATGGTGCTCAACAAATCCAAGTGCCAGGTGCTGCACTTTGGCCACAACAACCCCATGCAGAACTACAGGCTGGGGTGGGAGTGGCTGGAGAGCAGCCAAACAGAAAGGGATCTGGGGGTGCTGACTGACACCCGCCTGAACATGAGCCAGCAGTGTGCCCAGGTGGCCAAGAAGGCCAATGGCATCCTGGCCTGCATCAGCAATAGTGTGGCCAGCAGGAGCAGGGAGCTCATTCTCCCCCTGGACTCTGCACTGCTTAGGCCACACCTTGAGTCCTGTGTCCAGTTCTGGGCCCCTCAATTTAAGAAGGACATTGAGGTGCTTGAGAATGTCCAGAGAAGGGCAACGAGGCTGGGGAGAGGCCTGGAGCACAGCCCTATGGAGAGAGGCTGAGGGAGCTGGGATTGGTNGTGAGGAGAAAGTTGTTGCCTGAGAGAGTCATTGACTGCTGGAATGAGCTGCCCAGGGAGGTGGTGGAGTCAGCATCCTTGGAGGTGTTCAAGGCGGGTTTGGACGTGGCACTTGGTGCCATGGTCTGGTCTTGAGGGCTGTGGTATTGGGTTGGACTTGATGAGCTTTGAGGTCTCTTCCAACCTTGGTGATACTGTGATATGGTGATACAGTGATACTGTGATATTAGTATCTAACTGGTTACATGAAAACTAATACTTGGATTTTGGTTGCTGGCTTTCTCTAGGATGTCTAGAGAGATTACCTTTGTGACTGTGTGCTAAGCCAGTAAGATCTCTGGTTTCTTGTTTGTGTTTACACAGCTTCTAACACAACACTGTAACCGTAATATTGATTATAAAATCAAATGTAATAGAAGGTCAAAGTTATGAATCCTTGAAACTATAGCAAAATGTTAAACAATATATTATTTTGTAGGGAAAATATTCACTTTAGAAAGGTGGATTTTCTCCCCTTTTAATTTTCAGCTTTTGGAAAGCCAGTTTGTCCATGAGCACATTGCATCTTTCTCAAACATCTGGTGAGTGTCTTTTAGGGACAGACTAAAATTGTAGAACAGAGAAATACAAATAGCATAATTATGGTTTTATTTTGGTCTGCTCATGAAATTGAAGGATTAGCTGCATGGGACAGCTGTAGTTAGGGAGGTGGCCCAAGGTCAGAAGGTTGTTCTCTTGACTACAAAGATCATCACTGGTCTAAAGGGAAGAAAGCTTCACCTAGTAACAAACAGTTGTTTAACTGAGTCTCTTAGGAAAAGTGAGTTTATAGGATCACATATAGACATATTTTTGTGCCATTGGCTCTTCTCAGTTATATCCAGTGATAGGACAAGGGACAATGGGTGCAAGTTGGAGCACAGGGTGTTCCACATAAACATAAGGAAAATCCTTTTCACTGTGAGCATGACAGAGTACTGGAACAGGCTGTCCAGAGAAGTTGTGGAGTCTGCTTCTCTGGATGCATTCCTGTGTGACCTGCTCTAGGTGATACTCTGGTAGGGGGATTGGACTAGATGATCTTCCATCCCCTAACATTCTGTGAGTCTGTGTGATTCTCTTCTCCCTTCTGAATCCTTGTGTTAAATTCATTGCAAATTGACAGTTTGGAATTCTCAGAGGTATTTTGTTCCTTCACGCTTTGAGCTAATCAGTAGGTGTCTAAAGGGAGAAGGTTTCCACTAAGAGAAAGACTTTATTGTGGGCTTGCATCCACTAGAAAGGGTGAGACATCATGGAAATGTCCATTAAAGGGGAAAATTCTATCAGGGTTCACTGCAGAGACTTCAGTTGTGAAGGCTCCATCAATAAGAAAAGAGTTTTACTTAGTAATAAATTTTATGGTAGTACAGATGCAATCATAAATAGAGAAATGTGCCATAGGGTGTATACAGAGGTGGATGTACCTTGTGATCTGACTCTACCTGTCCTGTGAGAGAACAGAGGCAGCCCCAAAACAAATAGGAGTTGAGCATATTAGCACAGAGGTTTGCTTCAGCTGTTGTCTACCTCCTAGCAAGGTTCTTCCCTTAAACACAGAATGATTATGTTCAAATTATACATGGGCAGAGAAGGTGACTGCTCAGAAATCATTATCAACACATTCTGAGATTAAGGCTTTCCCCACTTCAGTTTAGTGGGGTGCTTTAACTACAGCTCATAACTACCTTACTGACTTGTGCTGAGCAGAGCTCTTATCCTCCTTTAGGACAAGGTTTTAATCCCCTGTGATGGTGTCTCTCTCTTGTGTGTCACCCGCCTTTTCCTTCCTCTGCTTTCCCCAGTGCCCTCATCTTCCCAAAACTAGCTTTCCTCAGAGGCAGCAGCAGTTAATTTTATGCTTATCTCATCTTTCCAGTTTCTCCTGGAGCCATTCCCATCTATCGTTATCTTCAACTTTGTGTGTCTGAAGTGGCCTTGTGGGACATTCTCATCGGGCAAGTCCTATACATCTATGCTGTAGAACGTTTGCAGTGATGACTGCTCCAAGACCTATAGTGGCACCAATACAGGGAGATAATCTGTGCAGATAGCCCCATCCAGGACTACCTGACAATATATTTATAACCTCACCTAACTGTGGTGATATCTGTGCTGGGAGCAGAAAGCGAGATCAAGAGGAGCCAAGAAACATTTCTCTCCTCTGGGGGGGAAAGTTGGAGGGGGAGCAGGAACTACCAGATTGGGCTTTAAACTAAAACTCTGACTCACAGATGTCCTCCTGTCTCCCCAGCAGAAAAGTTTTATTCCCTTCAGTTTTCTTTGTGAGAACATGTTTTAACCTGTGTTATCACAGCATTACTTTGCCACGTAGCGCACACAGCTTGTGTAATGGCACAGAATCTTCAGGGGGAAAGAGAACTGAGCTAGAGCTGTCAAATTCAGTAGCTGTGATCCTTGAATAAGACATTCAAAATCAAATGTCAGAAGTTAGGCATTTCAAATAAATATGTGGCTGGCTCATTAAAACTGCAGAGCAACTTTTAGTGCTGTTGAAACCTGAAAATCAAACACAAAAGCCAGTCAGGGGCAGGATTTGTCCCTGCCAGAAAAGGAAAAAATAAAGAACCAACAAAACCCAATTCACCTCCCAATTTATACAGATCATCAGACTATCACTTAAAATACAGTCACTTCTATCACTGAACTGTAAACTGCAGAAAGACACTAAATGAAACAGAAAAGTGAAGAAATAATATACAGAGTTAGAGAAAAATGGCATTGATTTACACCTGCTGAGGGTATCATCTATGCTGCTGAAATAGATTATGGATTTTATTATGGTTATTATTATTTTATTATGGATTTACCTCGCTTACCAGGCATGCAGAAAAGACCAGGTGTTAATGGAAGAAAATGTGGATGCTTCTGAACCCTTTCTTCTGCACTTCAGACCCTTGAGGCAGTTCTTACTGGGGAAAAAAAAAAAAATTCCCAAATCCCCCTTTAGCTCAGCAAGGTGAGTTGCTGTCCCCGAGGGGGTAGTTCCATACATACTTGAAAGGCAGATCTTGTACAACAGGATATGTGAATATCCACACTCCCTTTATCAAAGAGAAGAGTAGAAATAGGAGAACTGAGGACCGTTTTCAGGGGATTATCCCAAAGTTCACTACCAATTTAAAACAATCTTTTCTTTTAGAGATTTACTGGGGCTTTTGTTGTTGCTGTTTTTCATTATGCATAGGGTTAACAAGATTTTCTGTCACTGTCAGAAATGAATAGATTTGCAGAGGCTCTGAAACCTGCCAAACCCAAAGGTGCCACCCATAATGAAAGGCAGAGTTTCCTAAGCTTGGGTTGATGTGCTTAGATCAGGATTGTCCAACTGAAGCGGGTAACACTCCTGAAAGAAAAATACTTATCCCTGTGTTTCCAACAGGTACTCTGAGAAGAATAAAAATTCTTGACATGGCTTACAGAAAGTTGAAAGAACAGAAACAGAAGTAGAAATCATATCCTGTGCGTGGAGGTGAAATATATCTTGCCTTATTTGAGCTATCTAGGAGCTAAGGCTTGAGTCTAAGCCACTTATGTCAGTACTCTGTAGTTTATGAAGAGGCAGACACCTACAAAGGACAATTCATCTTCTCCAAGAACAGATGTACATGATGGAAGAACTGGAAGTCTGTCTTTCATCAGGGACTACAGGGGGAGCCCAGGTGATGAACTGAGACCAGACGCTTAGCTCTAGACAGCTGACATTAAAGGAGATGAATCTGTGACTTTATCAGAAGATGAGACATGATTATACTGCTGTGTGACCTGACACAACAAACTGATTCTGAAGAATAAACATTTTGGATTTTTCAAAAATCAAGCTGTTTTTCCTTTATTATGAAAACAAAGGCACATCAGTATTTGATACTTAATTCACTGGGCAGTCGTTGCCTGCATTTCTCCATTAATTTTGGGCAATGTATTTTCTGACAGCATAACCAGAATGTATTTACCAAAAATTTATTGGAAGGGATGAGAGAAAAGAGCTATTGGAAGGGATGACAGAATAGAGCATGATGAAAAGAGAGAAGCTTGCTGTTAAAGTACGTGGTATGGTACCAAGTAACTGTTACTTTAAGGATCAGAGTGTTATGCTGTTGCTCTCAAGTTCCAGCCTTTTATAGTATTGCAGGACTTGGAAGCACACTGAAGTTTACCAGCACTTTGTGCAGTCATGGAAATGGATAATTGGGATCAAGGCTCTTACTGACCCCAAAACATCATTAGCACCACAAACACTGGAGATCTTTGTACCACAAGCCTCACAAAGTGTTAAAGCTAGATCTCATCATAGAATCATAGAATCATAGAATGGTAAAGTTGGAAGTGACCTCAAGGATCATCCAGTTCCAACCCCCTGCCATAGACAGGGACACCTCCCACTAGTACAGCTCACTCAAGGCCTCATCCAACCTGGCCTTCAACACTTCCAGGGAGGGAGCAGTCACAACCTCCCTGGGCAACCTGTGCCAATGTCTCACCACCCTCACTGCAAACAACTTCCTCCTAACATCCAGTTTGAATCTCCCCTCTACCAGTTCAAACCCATTGCCCCTTGTCCTGTCATTGCAAGACCTTGTCAATAGTCCCTCCCCAGCCTTCCTGTAGGCCCCCTTCAGATCCTGGAAGGCTACTCTAAAGTCTCTTCTAAGCCTTCTCTTCTCCAGGCTGCAAAGCCCCAACTCTCTCAGTCTGTCCCCATAAGATAGTCATACAGACATCTTCAAGCATTTGCAAATCCTTTTACTTGTTCTTAGGGTTCAAAGATTGGCATACACAGACCGGTCACACCCTAAGCCACACAGACCATTGAAACCTCACATCTTGGTGCTTCTGCTCAGGATACATCATCATATTGCAACTCTGCATGCCCTTCCACCAGTCTCCTCTGAAGGGCTGAGTTTTCAAACGCATTTAACACAAACAGACAGAACTCATTCCATCATTCAGGACAGCTGTGTTAGCCCTGGTAACAGTAACACCTCCTGTTGACTTCTTATGTAAATAGAGAGGTGGCCCACCTCTGAATCTTGAGCTGTTCACATGAGAACTCCATGATATATTTGCTACACCCTACTTGCAACAGGGGCTCCTTGATAATGGCAGTACTGCTGGATAACATTAAAAAATACAGAAGCAAACAAAGCAGATACTGCTGTTTACATTATTCTTAGTAAATAACCTTTGACACCCTCCAGCGTGGCATTTACTGGAGTTGTGAGACCTTCAGGACTTTTTTTCTTGCCATCATTCTCTTTCTACTAAATCTTTTTTTTCTTAACATGGTCTTGAATTTTTGTATTCAGAGGTAACAAACTGTTTTTAAGAATAGGGAAAGTTGCAGCCATGCTCAGCCTTCTGAGATAACTTAGTGGACACCTGCCCTCAGGAGAAGGTCCTGAGCTTTGAACTAGCAGGAAGTAGAAAATTGCTTCCTGCAGCTTTTTTGTTTTTTACGTCTCAGAATTCTGTGGGTAGATTCCTGTGCTCCAGTTTCTGTAAGGTGGTTTGTTAATGTCCCACCTGGCACACAATGCTTTGGTTTTTTGTGGGTTTTTTGTTTGTTTGTTTGTATTTTATTTATTTATTTATTTTAATTCTCTCAAAACTTTCTGCTAGAAAGAATGTAATAAAACATAGTTCCAGTTTCCACACCAGGGGCTCAAGATCATAGAATCATAGAATGGTAAGGTTGGAAGGGACATCAAGGAGCATCTAGTTCCAACCCCCATAGGCAGGGACACCTCCCATTATTACAGCTCACTCAAGGCCTCCTCCAACCTGGCCTTCAACACCTCCAGGGAGGGAGCAGCCAAAACCTCCCTGGGTAACCTGTGCCAGTGTCTCACCACCCTCACTGCAAACAACTTCCTTCTAACATCCAGTCTAAATCTCCCCTCTGCCACTTTAAACCCATTGCCCCTTGTCCTGTCATTGCAAGACCTTGTCAATAGTCCCTCCCCAGCCTTCCTGGAGGCCCCCTTCAGATCCTGGAAGGCTACTCTAAGGTCTCCTGGAAACCTTCTCTTCTCCAGGCTGCAGAGCCCCAACTCTCTCAGCCTGTCCTCACAGCAGAGCTGCTGCAGCCCTCTGATCATGTTTGTGGCCTCCTCTGGACCCACTCCAACACTTCCATGTCCTTCATGTGCTGGGGGCTCCAGAACTGCACACAGGACTCCAGATGGGAGTTGGCTTTGTTTTTCTTAAAATAAACTATTCACTGGGTTTCATTGAAGTGTTAGGGATACTCAGGACTCCAGGTGGGGTCTGAGGAGAGCAGTGCAAAGGGGCAGAATCCCCTCCCTTGCCTTCTTGACCACACTTCTCTTGCTGCAGCCCAGCACTCAGTTGCTGTCTGGGCTGCACTCACACTGCAGGCTCATGTTGAGCTTTTCATCAACCCAGACCTCAGGTCCTTTTCCTCAGGGCTGCTCTCCAGCCATTCACCACCCAATGTCTAAAAGCTAAGCATTTTTCCATTTAACTTGCAGACAATGAAGCCCTTTACTGGGCCTAGCTGTTGTCCTATAAATCTTGTTACTAAAGGAGGGGAACTCAGTTGTCACTATCTGAACTACCTACAGCTCCTTACGAGTAAAAGCAGGGCAGGTGCGGTCGGGTTTTGGATTTCTTCCTATAGGCCTGCAGCCATACAATTCTTCACAGAAGACAGACAGGAAATTTATAGCCATGCAATTATTGAATAAGGTGTGATGAGTCCTGAGGAAATCTCTATGTAAAGGAATTCCTGAGGAAAGAGACGATCCCATCTAGTTTTCATGCTAGTCTTCTGCATGGATAATCAAAGCAGATACATCTACAGTAGCTTCCTGCCTATTAATTTACTTGGGAGTGTTTTCCCACCTTCAGTGAAGAAATGTATTCAATCACTGAATTCTCATTCTTCTGCCTGACAAAGTAAATTCAATTTCTACAGACTATTTCTCATTAAACCTGCTTAGTCCAGTTGTGCATAGCTGAAATAGCTACAGTCAGATGGCATAACAAACATATTCCATTCTATTGTTCTCAAAATAGGGCAGTCAAAGCTGTTTGGTTCAAAGGACATGGACTATGACTTCATGAGACAATAAATTAATTTCTAACACTTTTAATACATTACCAAAAATGGTGCAGTCATATGAAGCAAAACACAGATATGGTGTATGTTTCTCGTTTACTCACTGTGCTGGTCACTTTGCCAGTTGTGATGGTTTGGGAGTTCCCCTCCCCTCCAACCACTTTGTAAAATCCCCCAGACTAGACTCAGCCAGCTGGAAGTTAAGGACTGAAGCTCTATTTACAGCTCAGCACAGTGTACAAGTAGAGATATACACTATAGACAGGAATAGTTACAGAAATATACAAGTTAAAGGTAATACAGAAACACAACTCCCCTCCCAGAAATCAGAGAGCCCAGGAGGGGCTCCCAACCACCCTTCCACCTTCTCCCCACCCCTCTACCTTACCCCAGGGTTTGGTTTATGTGCAAGGTGAGTCTGGAGGATGTGCCAGGAGAGTTAGAAGGAAAGTGGTTAGCGAGGTTACACAGCAAAGAGAAGGCAAAAAAACCTAGAGAGCTCGAGACTCTAAGAGAGTCTTATCTATGTTTGTGTTCTTATTCTTATCCATCTCAGCAAGCCTACGAGTGCAGCAGACATCACCATTGTTTTCCTTTCACAACCTATAATACAATTTTCTCCATTAAAATATTCCAATTAGCCTCAAACCAGCACACCAATTTAAGATTTTGCCAACAATGTGGCTGGCTAACTGTACCAGGAGGTCCACTATCACCCCTGTTCCTGCTACTGGTATCTAAGCTGCTATATGATTGTAGGTCCCTACCTGACCTCCTGTGTTCTGCAGATCATTGAGTCATGCACGAGTGCAGGAGGAATTAGTCAGAGCCAGGACATAATTACACAGAGGGTTAGTGAATCTACTCAGAGACTTTTAATGGGCAGTTTTAGCCTTTTCTGAAAAGTTCAGAACACAAAAAAAGGGGAAACGTTGTATGTATGTATGTAAATGTGTATCTGAGGGAAACAGCTGTCAGAATTTTTTCTTTTAGCGTTTTATAAGTGGAAAAGAAAAAAGAGAAAGAAAAAGTGTTTTCGAATAAGTAGCTTATGGGCTAGAAACCCAGCTTTTAAGAAAAGAAGAAAAGGAAAAATGAACATAATGAAAACGTATTTCTGATAGCTTCAGAACATTTTCACTGTTCCAATTCGTGTTTATTTACTGGTGCTGAAAAGGATGGAGATTATTATTTTGCATTCCAGTCTGTGGAAGGGTCTTCTCGATTTGTTTGGGTTTTTTCTTTGGATTTTTGGGGATTTTTTGCAAAGTAGAAATCATACAGTTTGGGGAAAATATCTTCTCCCTCAGCTCAGGGCTCCCTGTTGACTTTAAAAGCCTGTCAAGAGTCTTTCTGTAGTTCTGATTTATTGAAGCTGTGCCAAAGGTGGACAGCCCAACTCCATACTTACTTGACCAATTCAAAGGGAGTGTTTATGGGCAGACACTGTGGCCTAGAGGATGTTATCGCTTTCCCACCCCCTGCCAGGATGGAATCTGACACTTCTCACTTTGCTAATGTTTTCTTCTCCCTCGCCCCTGGCTGTGGCTAAGTGATTGTTTATGGCAGATACTTTAAATCATTATCACCTCCTGGGCCTTTGAGTACTGCTACATAATCAGCTTTGGCATCAAGGAGACTCTTCCAGCAGTACAAAACAAGGTCAAATGTTTATCTGCTGAGATGATAGCCAAAAGTGTCTCCTCTAATATTTAAAAACAAACAAGCAGTACCTCTGCTCTGTTGCACTGAACAGCAGGTAGCTAAAGCCAAGCAGTATTTCTGACCCTCCTCATTTCAGGATGAAAGACTCCTTGGATAGCTATTTGCTGTTTGGTTTTTAAAACATCAGGCATTTCCAGGGAACTTGGAGAATGATAGAATTCATGAATAAACTGCATAAAATATGTCAGTCTTTATGGCATTGCCTTGGCACTTTAAGCCTGTTTTTGCAGTCTGGCAGTGCCATCACAACAATAAGGTGAGCTGTGCTCTCGGGACTGTTCAGCACTGACTCCAGCTACAGCCAGTAAGCAGCTGTGCAGAGAAGAAGAAGGTGCTGGGGGCACCAGGAAGGCCATGACCTCTCTGCCCAACTTGGGAAAGCAAAGCTTGTTGTTGCTCCCAGGGAAAAGATAGGGGTTCCAGGGCTGTGATTACTGATTAGTAGGGAAAACAACCTCTCCTGGAATCGCCAGTGACTACAACCATGGCCCTCTAAACCCCCTGGGAAGAAGCACTCTTCAGGAGTGACTTTCACAAGCACTCTTCGTTTTTTTTCCCCTTGGTTGTGCCTCTTATCCTTTTAGTTCTCTTCCTCAAGGTAGCAACATTAAGCTTTTTATACGGAGGGGTTGAAAGACATTCATCAGGCTCAGTCAACTGTCATAGCAATCCCCACAGCTCAACAAGGATTTTTAGTAGTTTGTTGGCAGGGAGGGGGTTCAAAGGAAGTAGCTGAAGGACTGCTAATATCAGTCAACTGATAATAATTGCAGAGTTCCTCTTACACATGGAGGCAAGGGGTGTATTTTAAAGATCTTCTATTTGCAGATGATTTCAAACACCAAAGTCTCACCTACTGAAATTACTTGGGTGATTGTTGAACATACACTGAGTGGAAACTGGCCCACATTTCCAGGTATTAGAAGTGTTAGCTCACTTAGAATCATAGAATGGTAAGGTTGGAAGGGACCTCAAGGATCATCTAGTTCCAACTCCCTGCCATAGGCAGGGACACCTCCCACTAGTACAGGGCACTCAAGGCCTCCTCTAACCTGGCCTTCAACACCTCCAGGGTGGGAGCATCCACAACCTCCCTGGGCAATCTGTTCCAGTGTCTCACCACCCTCACTGCAAACAACTTCCTCCTAACATCCAGTCTAAATCTCCCCTCTGCCAGTTCAAACCCATTGCCCCTCATCCTGTCATTGCAAGACCTTGTCAATAGTCCCTCCCCAGCCTTCCTGTAGGCCCCCTTCAGATACTGGAAGGCTACTCTAAGGTCTCCTCAAAGCCTTCTCTTCTCCAGTCCGCAGAGCCCCAACTCTCTCAGCCTGTCCTCAGAGCAGAGCTGCTGCAGCCCTCTGAGCATCTTTGTGGCCACTTGTTACTACGTAAATGAGAAAAACTTAGTAAAAAACTCTGGATAAGACCCTAAAATGGGAATTTGGTTTAGATTCCACATGAAATTTTATATTTGGGATGGAAATCTAATAATTTGCTTGGTAAGGAGCAAGCGTTGGTGTAGTCATCAATGTGCAGGCTTATATCCTGACCCAGATTAAGTTCCTCAGGGCTTTCCACTGATCAGAGCTATTTGGAGCCTTTTTCCAAAGTGGATGCAGAGAGAAGGGGGGAACAGAGTACAGAGTTTAGGAAAGAAATAAGCAGGTTTCGTGGATATTCATGTTCTTCAAAGGGAGGCTTGCTGTCCACAAACATTCACATCAGTAGAAATGTAATGGGTTTACACTTCTGGTTAACCATACAAACACAGCTGTTACCTGATTTGACCATTCAAGATATTGCAGGGTTAGTGCATGAAATTGCTTTGACATCCAAACTAATCCAAAACATGGCAGCAGGAGTAAACACCACTGAACAAAGGAATCCTGGTTGTGGCTTTGAAAAATTCCTACTGTTGTAGTGCATTGAAAATGTCCAGAGTTGTCAGCACAGTCAGCTCGAGGCTGACTCACAGCATGTGTGCCTTGGAAATGTTTTAGGCAGCTGAAAGAGCCAAGGTTACAGTTCTCTTCAAGCCAGAGACACAGTAGTTGTTTTGTCCTTTCTGTTATATTACCTCTTTCACAGTAATTGCCTAACAAAGAGAATAGTGGGCAACAGCACAGGAGCATTTTTGTTGACTTTACCCCTGCTAGCATGGATTAAAGGCAAATCTTTATGTCCAGAGAAGCAGTTAAAAGGTGGCATTGTTTTCTAGCTTAGCCTACCGAGGACCAGACACAGACTATAGTGAAATAGTGAGGTTTACATTTTAAACATTCAAAGAGAGAGTGAGTCTGTCCCCTTCCTTATTCTCTTGGCTTTTCATTTAATAACTTGTCCAGACTGAAAATGTTACCTTCATACTCATGTCTTTCATGTCAAGTACTTGTGGTCCCATAACAGTATTTCCAACATCTAACCTTGCAAGTTAAGCTCAAAAGGGCATTGAATCACCTAGGTCGATCTGCCAGCACCGTATCACATTTTTCCTAATTCTCTCTGCTTTGCCAAAGCTGCATAAGCAACATTCTGAATAATTATTTCTAGTGGCTTATATGTAAACTGTTTCTTGCCTCACTGTGGTCTCTGACACAGTCACACTTCATCCTCTCCTTTGTCCTATTAACACATGCTCAGGGCCCTGTGCAAAGGATGGATCAGAGCACTTGACATAGGATACAAGAAATATAAATAGAATACAAAACAAAACCCAAACCAATTTTACATTTCAGTGAGAATCATAGAATCATAGAATGGTAAGGTTGGAAGGGACCTCAAAGATCATCTAGTTCCAACCCCCTGCCATAGGCAGGGACACCTCCCACTAGGACAGGGCACTCAAGGCCTCCTCCAACCTGGCCTTCAACACCTCCAGGGAGGGAACAGTCACAGCCTCCCTGGGCAACCTGTGCCAGTGTCTCACCACCCTCACTGCAAACAACTTCCTCCTAACATCCAGTCTCAATCTCCCCTCTGACACTTTAAACCCATTGCCCCTTGTCCTGTCATTGCAAGACCTTGTCAATAGTCCCTCCCCAGCCTTCCTGGAGGCCTCCTTCAGATACTGGAAGGCTACTCTAAGGTCTCCTGGAAACCTTCTCTTCTCCAGGCTGCAGAGCCCCAACTCTCTCAGCCTGTCCTTACAGCAGAGCTGCTGCAGCCCTCTGAGCATCTTCATGGCCTCCTCTGGACCCACTCCAACAGTTCCATGTCCTTCCTGTGCTGGGGGCTCCGGAACTGCACACAGGACTCCAGGTGGGGTTTGAGGAGAGCAGAGCAAAGGGGCAGAATCCCCTCCCTCTCCCTGCTGCCCACACTGCTCTTGCTGCAGCCCAGCACTCAGTTGGCTACCTGGGCTGTTGTTTATATTTTTTCATTCTACATGATCATTGTTTACTCAATCTTGCTTTCTCTTTATATTTACAACTACCTCAAAATCCAGTATAGTCCATTCCATTTTCTCTTCCTTTGTTTACCTCTCTCGTTAAAGATGTTAAGATGTGAATGACTGCCTTAGAGTGCATTTATATTTGCCCTTTTTCCTCTAAACAATTTCATATCAGACCATGACTATGAAGCTATTTTTCTGATATGTACTCTTTGACATTTTAGTGACAGCAGTCTTCAGTACTTCAACAGAGATGTAAGTATTAATTCTTTATGTTATCTCTTTTGCTAGCTTTTCTCCACAACTGTTGGTAGCTTCACTTCTCCATATTCACATTCTTGAAGTAATTTGAGTTAGATCCCTCCATATTTCCCATGCTTCCAATCTTCCAATAATTCCTATAATGTTCTTCTATACTGTAAGATTTCTCTCTTTCTTCAAATGTTTGATGTTCTGTTATTAATCAGCCCCACCCCTGCCTTACCTGTTGCATTCAATCATCTAGCCTTTAGCTTGTCAGCTTTTTATGAAATTATAATTACAAACAATTGTCTGTGACTTGTTTTCAGTGTCTCCTGAGGGGATCAAAACACCTTCTGCAATTGGAATGCCAGTTACCCTGTTAGTTTTTTTCCAGTTTGTTTTTAATGTCAGTGTCTGAACAACCACAAAAAAATCCTTAAAGAATGATGCCAATGCTCTTTTTTTTTTTTTTTCCCCTTCAGCTTTCCCTGTGTTTTCCCCCATTTTTATCAGAAAGTGCATGCAAAAAGCTGATTCCAGGCTGAGGAGAGGAGAGATGGTTCTACAACATGTTCTTTTGCTGTATGTCTGGGGTTTGAATCAGGCTGAATCAAATACTGAATACCTGAAAGAGAACAAGAGATTTTGAACATTATTTCTTACTGTCAGTTCTAGTTTGAAACTATTTTCTGTGAACTCTTCATACTATGAGTCCTGAATTACCGAATCACAAAATGGTAGGGGTTGAGAGGGACCTCCACTGATCATCTAGTCCAAGAGCCTCCTAAAGCAGGTTTGTCTAGACCAGATTGTGCAGGAACACATCCAGGAGGGTTTTGAAAGTCTCCATAAAAGGAGCTGATATCTCCTGTGAAAAGTAGTCTACTTCTCAAAATACTTAGGTGCTTAAAATAGCAAGAAATTAGGATCTTGCTATCCAAACTGTTAGCTTACAGAGTTCTTCCTCTTCCTCAATTCAACTCCCTCTTTAAATTAGATAGAGAGGGTTTTTAGCCTAAGCTATATTTCAGATTGCCCTGGCAATTGAGTTATGGGGAACCACTTGTTCTAGAGCTGCCAAAATTAATCAAAATAAATCTGTCTGCTCTTGTCAGACCCCACCTGGAATCCTGTGTACAGTTCTGGAGCCCTCAGCACAGGAAGGACATGGAACTGTTGGAGTGGGTCCAGAGGAGGCCACAAACATGATCAGAGGGCTGCAGCAGCTCTCCTATGAGGACAGGCTGAGAGAGTTGGGGCTCTGCAGCCTGGAGAAGAAAAGGCTTTGAGGAGACCTTAGAGCAGCCTTGCAGTATCTGAAGGGGGCTACAGGAAGGCTGAGGAGGGACTATTGACAAGGTCTTGCAATGACAGGACAAGGGGCAATGGGTTTGAACTGGCAGAGGGGAGACTGAAAGTGGAGGTTAGGAGGAAGTTGTTTGCAGTGAGGGTGGTGAGACACTGGCAAAGGTTGCCCAGGGAGGTTGTGGCTGCTCCTTCCCTGGAGGTGTTGAAGGCCAGGTTGGAGGAGGCCTTGAGTGAGCTGTGCTAGTGGGAGGCGTCCCTGTCTATGGCAGGGAGTTGGAACTGGATGATCTTTGAGGTCCCTTCCAACCTTACTATTCATGATTCTGTAATACTTAGCACAAAAGGATTATGACCATATTAAATTTTTGCTAAATTGGGCCATACTTTCATAGTGACTAAAAGTCGTTCCATGTAGTGAATTGTTTTTTCTTGAAACTCCCTCAGCTGATTCTTTCTAACCTGGTTGGATCTTCTTTGCTGAGATGCCACCTGTCTTTGAGGGTACTTTTACATGTAGGAATTCACACTGATCTCTGTAAATCTAAAACAACTAGAGGAGGGATCTTAAGTGAAGTGACTGGAATTTTTATCCTGTTGCTGAATTTATTTATTTAATTTTTTTAGTTCTTTTTTTTTTTTTTTTCCTTCTTGAGTAATGTTATTTAGATGTGGAGGGACAGAAATTAAAACATTATTAAAAAAAAAAAAGAGGGGAAAAAAGGATCTAGATTTGTGAATTATGAATGCAGATAAACTAAATGTTAATTAGTTTTAGAGGGACAGAAATCAAAATATAAAAAAAAATTAAAAAAGAGGGGAAAAAAAGGATTTAGATTTGTGAATTATGAACACNATCAAAATATTTTTTAAAAGGGGAAAAAAAAGGATCTAGATTTGTTTATGAACACAGATAAACTAAATGTTATTTAGTTTTAGAGGGACAGAAATCAAAATATTTTTAAAAGGGGGAAAAAAAGGATCTAGATTTGTGAATTATGAACACAGATAAACTAAATGTTATCTAGTTGTAGAGGGACAGAAATCAAAATATTTTTTAAAAGGGGAAAAAAAAGGATCTAGATTTGTTTATGAACACAGATAAACTAAATGTTATTTAGTTTTAGAGGGACAGAAATCAAAATATTTTTAAAAGGGGGAAAAAAAGGATCTAGATTTGTGAATTATGAACACAGATAAACTAAATGTTATCTAGTTGTAGAGGGACAGAAATCAAAATATTTTTTAAAAGGGGAAAAAAAAGATCTAGATTTGTTTATGAACACAGATAAACTAAATGTTATTTAGTTTTAGAGGGACAGAAATCAAAATATTTTTAAAAGGGGGAAAAAAAGGATCTAGATTTGTGAATTATGAACACAGATAAACTAAATGTTATCTAGTTGTAGAGGGACAGAAATCAAAATATTTTTTAAAAGGGGAAAAAAAAGAT
>VWZE01022987.1:7140-17489 GCA_013396675.1 Eubucco bourcierii | reverse complement strand
CATTCTCAGCCTGTTTTGACAGCACTGCCTGTCATGGCAGGTATGGCAGGTCTGTGACTGGGTTGCCCACACAGCTGCTCAGTTTCCTCATCTTGCAATGTGGTTTTGGTATGTCTGTATCCAGTCCTATTTTCCTTAGCCAGTCAGTCTTCCTGGACAGACATCCCTTGGCTTCTTGACTTTCAGCACAATCCAGTGAATGGCTTTTGGGTTTACAGCTGCTCAAGATCAGTATTAGTCTTCTCACAAAAGTTTTAAGCTACTGTAGTAATGTTCTGAGCATATTCACAAGTGACAGAGTTGGGAACAGAGAAAGACCAACTAGTTGCCTAAGATTTTTTCTATATATTGGTTATTTCTTAAGAAGGAGAATAAAGGAGAACGTTCTGGATCTTCAGTTGAGGTTGAAGAAATGTCTCTGTAACACAGGCTTGCATACAGTGTGAGAGACTCAAACTGCTGTGACTAATTAAGGCACAGGGGATGAGAATTCCATTTTAATCAGCAGGCTTTAGAAGATCATGAGGTTATTGTGGGGATTATCAAGGCATTCGTGCTGCTCTGGCTGAGGATGAAAAGATCATCTCCCTGCATGAAGGGCCTAAGTTTCCACTGGTGTTCTTGCGTCTTGAACATATAATAGCTACTGTCATTGTAGATATTGAAAGTCTCAGAGGCCTGAATGACAGAGTAAAAGGAGAGTTGTATGGTAAAAACAGAGCACTAGGTGTTGGGGTAGATGTGGTTTCAGCCTGGATTTGCCCCAGACTATGTGCTGAAATAAATTATTTAGTCTGTTTCTCTCACACATGGAATGACAGCTTGTAAAATTAATGTAGTACCTACACACATCTTGGAGGTGTTGAATTGGTTTCATAGAAGGGTATTTTGGGTGAACCATAAAAGTTACTGAAGTGGCTTCCAGGAGACCTTAGAGTAGCCTTCCAGTATCTGAAGGAGGCCTCCAGGAAGGCTGGGGAGGGGCTATTGACAAGGTCTTGCAATGACAGGACAAGGGGCAATGGGTTTGAACTGGCAGAGGGGAGATTTAGACTGGATGTTAGGAGGAAGTTGTTTGCAGTGAGGGTGGTGAGACACTGGCGCAGGTTGCCCAGGGAGGTTGTGGCTGCTCCCTCCCTGGAGGTGTTCAAGGCCAGGTTGGACGAGGCTTTGAGTGAGCTGTGCTAGTGGGAGGTGTCCCTACTTATGGCAGGGGGTTGGAACTAGATGATCTTTGAGGTCTCTTCCAACCTTATCATTCTATGATTCTATGATTCTCTGCACCTCACCGTATTTCAGTGCCTGATATATTTTGTGTCTTTACCAGAACTAATCCTTTAGGCTCAGTGGGGAGAAATAAGCACTTCAGAGAGAAGAATATACATTTCTCACAAAAGATACATGTTTGAACAGGCATTCATAAAGAAAATGTATAAAACTGATATTAAGTAAACCTCTTCATTGAAGATGTTTGAATGCTTTTTTCTTTCCTGTCCTCTCCTTGTCCCCACTATGAAACAGACATAGTCATTATCCTTAGCATCTGTTACTCTGAAGCAACAAAACTTTTGTGGAATAAAATTCTTAGGTTCAGGATTTGATTTTAAAGTAAGAGTGCCAAACTGGAATAGGCCAGCACTCAGGGCAACCTGCCTGATTCAGAAGAGGAGCATGAGGCTCAGTTTTTCTCGTGCCAGATGAGAACTTTACCCTCCATATTGTTGGCAGCTCTTGTTCTGGTCTCTCTTCTTTCTCTGCCTCCCACTTTCCTTTGCCTCCCTTCCTCCATCACTGAAAAAGCTTTGCAGGATTTGACTTGCTTTCCCTTTGCATAAGAATAGAAACACATTTTACAAGCTAAAATGTGTGGAAAAACCACTTTATTTTCAAGCCAACCTACTTAAAAAGATTCCCTGGCAGGTCAGTATAATCAGTTTTGCTTAAGTGGTCAAAGGCCCCTCTTTTAAAAGAACTGAAACCATATTGCTGCAAGCATTAAATGAAAAAAAAAAAAAAAAAGGCTTAGGAAATGGAAATTAAGCTAGTCTAAAAGAAAACAAAAAAACAAAAAATACCAACCCAAAACTAAAAACAACAACAACCAAACAAACAAAACCAAACAAAAAAACCCAAACCCAACCAAAACCCAAAACTTATATAAAAGAAAAAAAAGTTTCCTTTAATTTTCTGGCTTCACTAAGTATTCTGTTTCTATGTGTTCCAATTGTGTTTTAGCAAAGGGATGTATTATTGCATTCTTTTTTTGCTGTAGATACTGCTTTGTGGTAACCAAAATTTGATCCTCCTTTTTCCAATATTTTTCATTGGGCTGAATAAAATTATCCCAATGTTTTCTGAGTTTGTCCAACAAAACTATACTCACATCTTCTGATTTTTTTTTGTTTGTTTTACAAAATAGTGGAAAATGACAACATTCTCAGTTCCTTGTTTTGTTGCTTTGCTTTGTTTTGTTTTCTCCTTAATTTTTACTCATATTTAGTGTTACATTTTACACTCATTAAAGTAGTAGCCCTGTCTTTGGTTATGATGTGGGAGACTGTCACAGAATAAAAATACACACACACACACACACACACACACAAAATCCTTCCTACCAGAAGGATTGTGCTGGTCAAGGGTTGCAAAATTTCTTTTATGAGGTCCTAGTCACAAAGAGAAAAAAAAAAGAAGACTCCAGCAGAGTCCTAATTTGAAGATTCTTCATTAACAAAGATTGTCTCTGTTTATCACGAACCTTTTTCCTTTGTTCTTGGCCATTCTTCAGCTTTAGTCTTGCTGTTCACTGCCTGTTCCATGACTCTTTTTTCACCTTTTCTTTCTCAGCTTTCTGGATCTCCAGAACCAAGGTTCTCCCAGATTCTGTGTTACAGCTGAATAAATCAATTGCTTGTTTATTCTAGCCACTGTCCTCTCTACAAGCCTTTAAAGAGTGACATTATCATGCAAAGCAAAACTGATGCTCTTGTAGCAGATTCCCTGTGTACCAGGCTGTAAAACCAGAGGACAGCCCAGGTGGCCCTCAGGTAAAGAACCTCTGCTCCTTCTTTCGCACTCCAGTCTGTTGTACTAAGTATGTTGTGCCATTGCCTGCAAAAAGTGCAGCCACAAGGTAGGATTTTTCTATTCTTTCTGATTTTCAGCTGAGTGCTGACCATGTGCACAGGTTATTTTTAGATCCATCCAGCAACTATGTATGTGCCTCAGACTTCTTAATCAATTTTTCACTTCCTCATGCATGACCATCAGGGCAAGGGAGGGGATTCTACCCCTTTACTCTGCTCTCCTCAGACCCCATCTGGAGTACTGTGCCCAGTTCTGGAGCCCCCAGCACAGGAAGGACATGGAAGTGTTGGAGCAGGTCCAGAGGAGGCCACGAAGATACTCAGAGGGCTGCAGCAGCTCTGCTGTGAGGACAGGCTGAGAGAGTTGGGGCTCTGCAGCCTGGAGAAGAGAAGGCTTCCAGGAGACCTTAGAGTAGCCTTCCAGTATGTGAAGGGGACCTATGGGAAGGCTGGGGAGGGACTACTGACAAGGTCTTGCAATGACAGGACAAGGGGCAATGGGTTTGAACTGGCAGAGGGGAGATTGAAACTGGATGTTAGGAGGAAGTTGTTTGCAGTGAGGGTGGTGAGACACTGGCACAGGTTGCCCAGGGAGGTTGCAGAGCACAGAATCACCCAACGTGATCAAGATCCAAATCACATTGGGTGATTCTGTGCTCCACAACCTCCCTGGAGGTGTTCAGGATCAGGTTGGATGAGGCCTTGAGTGCCCTGTGCTAGTGGGAGGTGTCCCTGCCTATGGCAGGGGTTTGGAACTAGATGATCTTTGAGGTCCCTTCCAACCTTACCATTCTATGAATCTATGATTCTCATTAGTGTCAACTACATTTTAGAAACATATTAAATGTTTTCTGTGCAAAACACTTTGTGTGAATAAGGGAAAATTTACGATGGTTTTCACCAGGAGAAAACCTTCTCCAACATCTTCTGGAGGACATGCTTAACCAAAGCATGCCATGACTTCAAGAGGTGAGCATTTGCTGTCTCACCCTAACCCACTTCATATCCCTCTATGTAATTACAATAATCCTGCTGTTTTGAAGTTTCTGTTTAAAAGATTATGTAGATTATGACATTTTGTTTCTAATATCATTAAAAAGAACAATGAAGATTCATTCTGCTTTCCATGACCTGAGAATTCCCCTAGAATTAATCAATCAATTAATTAACACCTCCTTTTAAATTCAAGGTTTTGAAAGACAAGTGATATCTTTTGAAAAAAAAACAAAACCAAACAAACCCCAAAAAACTCAACTGTAGAAGAAGATTGTAGGACATTTGAACTGTTTTCTGTAAGGGTTCCTGAAGTATGAGTTTCAGCATCTAAAAAAAAAAAAAAAATTGCAAAATCACCCACAGGAGAAAAATAATTCCTGTTGTTGAAATGGCAAAGCAAAGACACAGTTTTTTAATTGCTTGCCATGAATGAAATGTAGGCAAATTGTTCTTTATCTCAGATGTCATCATTTGTACCACATTTTTTTAGGCTAGAACCTGGGAATCAAATCTTGCTCTCACTGTACAAGGTAAAAATTTAATCATCAATCGCTAACTTTAAAATTAGCTTTTCACAACATACATTTACTTCAGATGAAGAAAATCTCCTTCCTGCAGGTGACAGCAGGGAGGATTTTTCTATCTGAAAAATAGTCATTAAAAACTATTGCAGCCATAAACATTTAACCAATGTTGTGTTTAACACTGGTCTTGTTGCGAGCAGTGAAATGGTGTTGTGAGTCTTATTTAACATATTGTTAGGTGTCCTCTTGTGCAGATGTCTATAGCAGATATGCCCACTTGAGTCTTCGTTAGTTGTTAAAGAAGAGACATCATCAGTGTAAGATACTGATTCAGCCTGTATGTAAACTAGCTTTATATGTTATATAGATGAGATGACTTGTTCCTCAGGAACATCTGTTTTCTCCATCACCTTTCTAGTGACTTTGTGATGGCCTTCATATCCTGCATCTGGCCTGATGAAGTCTTTTCCAATTCTATTTTCATCATCAACCTATATTGCATTTCCATTTCACTATTGCAATCCAGCTCCAACTCTCTTTTCATGATCAGCCTATACTGTAGTCCAGCTCCAACTCTATTTTCATGATCAGCCTATATTGCACTTCCATTTCACTATTGCAATCCAGCTCCAACTCTCTTTTCATGATCAACCTATACTGTAGTCCAGCTCCAACTCTATTTTCATGATCAGCCTATATTGCACTTCCATTTCACTATTGCAGTCCAGCTCCAACTCTGTTTTCATGATCAGCCTATACTGTAGTCCAGCTCCAACTCTATTTTCATGATCAACCTATATTGCACTTCCATTTCACTATTGCAGTCCAGCTCCAACTCCGTTTTCATGATCAGCCTATATTGTAATCCAGCTCCAACTCTCTTTTCATGATCAGTCTATATTGCAATCCAGCTCCAACTCTATTTTCATGATCAACCTATATTGTAATCCATCTCCAACTCTATTTTCATGATCAGCCTATATTGCACTTCCATTTCACTGTTGCAATCCAGCTCCAACTCTATTTTCATGATCAACCTATACTGCAATTCCATTTCACTATTGTAGTCCAGCTCCAAAGCTTCTCTGACAAACAAATCCCAGAGCAGTTTAGCACATGTACATATGACATATTGCAGACACAGTACTCTGAAGTACATTGTAAAAGTTTAGAATTTTATGATGTTTTGAGATTCTTGAGTGAAAGCACAAACTGTTCAATCCCAGAGCAGATGTTCATTAATCAGCCTTGTATCATATGTGTTCTATGCTCTTTATTTTGGAGCATGTTTCCAGATCAGTTCAGTTATCTCCAAGACAGCCTGAGTCTTCTATTGTCTCATCAGTCTAAGAACACAGTAAAATTCTTACCTTTTGGAGAAGATATTTTGTCTGAGCAGTTCCATGTGTGTTAAAGGATATCCATCTGGCACCCCTGAAGAGAACTCAGTGTGATAAATATTACTACAAATTAGCATAGTTTGAAAAGTTCACTCCAAAAGAAGGTTTTAATTAAGTGAATAGTCTCTGGATGTGTTTTAAAACTACTCCCTGTAAACAGATGAGACACTGTGATGCTGCACACGTGCATTTGCTTGTGTGGATGTGTCTCCTCTGATCCTTTTTCTTGTCCAAAATGCAGCTTTTTATTTTCTTGTTTCAAATAGAATGTTCACCAAGTTAGCCATTGCCAGTAAAACTTTTGTGTGCCTTAACTCTTCAACATAAAACGCCGATAGCTGCATTTCTTTTTAACACATGACTCAGGGTAAAAGTGCTGTTGCCAAGGGTTTTCCATCATTAAACTTTCACTCAGTGGAGATAGAATCTGTTTGCCTGGGAGTTGAAACAAGAAAGAACAGGTATGCTGAAGTGTAAACAAAGATCTCATATGATATTAGTGCTGACTTATCTTGGGTTAAAATACTTCCCAGAACAGCAGTGGAGGCACATATTTACAGATGGGTATTCGGCTGGTAAACTGCTGGAGGTTCTCCTTTTGGCAACACGCAGCCAGTGTTAGGTGTTGGATGAACAGCAGTAGAGAAACAGGTTTGGAATAGCAGTGGAAGGTAATAAAGGACAGCCAACACTACTTCTTGGTGGCTAGACAGATGGAATTGAATTCAGACAATTTCAAAAGCAAATTAAATTATAACATTCAAGTATAAGGAAAAAAAAAATAACAGACTGGATGACAAAAGACATTAAGGTAAGCTTTCAAATAAATTAAAAATTTAATCATCAGCTTCTCAGCTTTGCCACTTTAGGTGAAATAAAACTCCAGATGGATCAACATCAAATTAAGAAAATATGATAAGGGTACTTAAGATTAATAGCATGTTACAAGTACTGTGCTCCCAGTGACTGATCCACCTACAAAACCTCACAATACTCAGAGTGCTGCTTTCTGGAAGACAGAACATTCACTGAAGGATGCCAGATCAGTATCTCAGATACTCAGGTGATGCAAATTGTTATAGCTACTTTGGTTTCAGTGAGGTTATGCCAGTTAATTCTGGACTAGATCCTCAAATGAAGGCTTAATTTTTCCTAACATACCATTCCTGGGAGGTCTGCCTGGGAATCTACAGGCAGATACAGTGGGAATTCAGAACTACAAAATGCAGCTATCATATTTCTGATAGCATAATTTTATAATTTATAATTTATATAAATGACAGAATTTATAATTTGTACATTAACCATGATTAACTTTATTAAACTGTATCATTAAACTGAATTTTCTGCTCTGTGTTAAAAATTAGGCTCTTTTTGGAAGCTCTCTTTCTTCAATCCATCTATTTTCTCCTCTGCATTTCCCCTGCCTTCAGAATGCTTAATATTTTTCTTCTTAGCACCTTATCACAAACCTCAGTGCAATGATAAGTTTTATTAACTTCCCATGGAATCTCTTAGGTGTTTTCATTCAACAAATTAAAAAATGAAAATGTGAAAAAATATTTAAAATTAAATCCACTGAAAAAAAAATGACGTGAAAACTTCCCCCACCCTCCGCAGACAAACACTGCATTAACCCAACTGCTACTTACTGTTGGCCTAAACTGAGATCAGCTCCAGACAAGAAATTCCTAGACTGACTTTACTCTTCCACATAACTTCTTAGTTCTAACTCACTACTGACTAATCAGCCCTCTAGCAGAATCTGGGGTATAAAAAGCATCAAAGTGACTTAAAGTCGCTTTTGTTCTCCTCACTTGAGAGGTCACAAACTGCACAATCCAACTCATTGTCCTTTATATAATTTCATAACCATCCCTCATCCAGTTTTCCTCTCACTAATGGCAATAAAAGGGTCCTAACTAACTTGGGAAAAGTATGGCTTTAAATGTTGATGGTTTCCTGAAACACAGTTCAGATGGTACAGACTCAACCTTTGTGTTTCCTGGGCTATACACCTAACCACCAAGGAAAGTACAAAAACTCCATTCAGATTTGTCTTTTGGTTTTTTGTTTTTGTTTTTTTTTTAGTAGCAGAAAGGGAAATTATATAACTTTGAAAATTTGATAAAGATTCAGCTTTAGTGATTGGCCCATTAATGGAAACATTCTCAGAAGAATTATGTGTCTTTGCAAAATCAGGGCTGAAGAGTCCCCCAGGGCTTGGAGTCCTCTCATGTACTGCTGAAAGGATAATATTTAAAACAGGGACAATCAGCTATTCATGCACCCCTCCTTATGTCCTACACTTTGGATAACATTCATCGGTAGAGGAAATTCAGAGTTGCAGAATCACAGAATGTTAGGGGCTGGAAAAGACCTCTAGAGATCATTGAGTCCAACTCCTCTACAAAAGCAGGTTCACCTAGGGGAGGCTGCCCAAGAATGCATCCAAGCAGGTTTTGAAAGTCCCCAGGGAAGGAGACTCCACAACCTCTCTGGGCAGCCTGTTCCAGTGCTCTGTCACCCTCACCGTGAAGAAGTGACTCCAAGCATTGAGGTGGAACCACTGGTGTTCCAACTTGTACCTTTTGTTCCTTGCCCTGTCACTGGGCATCACTAATGAGACTGACACCTTCACCTGGACGCCCACCCCTCATATAGAATTTATAGATATCAATTTATCTATCAATAATATATCCATTTATAAAAATTGATAGATTTTCTACCAATATTCTATCAATGATATATCAATTTATAGAAATTGATAAAATCCCCTCTTAGCCTTCTCTTCTCATATTGTAGAAGCTCTGCCTATCTTATAAGCCCATGGAAAAGATGGAAGTGGAACAAGAAGTCTAAATGAATCACTGAATATGATACAGTCTGTGGAGAATTGGTATAGACACATTAATACATTTCTCTGGAAATAGTTTTGTCAACAAGGTATTCAGAAAGGAAATTCAGTCCTCTTTTGCCTTGAATAAGACCTATTTGGCTGTAAAATCTGTTCTCTGAAGCACAGTAGAAAATTACTACTGTAATTTATTCAGTGTGACGTGTGTCTTAAGGAAATACACAGAAATATATAACTGGAAGAAGTGAGAACATTTGAAGACAAGGAAGACTGTATGTATCTGTAGTGGAGGGCTAATTAATTAATGAGAGATTATATTTTTTAAAAAATAATGTTGTTTATTAATATTCAATATTCAGAACTCTTGCCACCTCAATCACTAATTTAATAATAATTGATTCTGTGCATCAGTCATGGAAACTTTATATACAGGCAATAACAGGCTCTAGCAATAACCAGCAATGATCTATAACATGAATTGAACTCGATGGAACTGGCAGAGAAGGCTTTGCGGGCAGTGCACTGCTTGCGGTCAATACTCCACTTGGCCACTAGAGGGACTCAGGGAGCTCCTTTCTGCTTATGGCAGAAGGCAATGGCGAGTTACAAGAGGCTTTAAGGATTGACTCACAAAATATTATGGGACAGTACCCAAAGCACATGGAGAGGTTGCTGTTGGTAGTCTCAAAGATGTTAGGGGCTTTGGAGTCTTCCCAGACTCTTTTCTCAGGCAACTGGGAGCTTGACACAGACTCTGACCTGGTTCCTCTTGACTTCTGATTCAGCAGAAGCTTAACAGAGGGGCAGGCAGGATGTAATGCTACGTGCAGGCTTGGCACAATGTCATGCTGGCTATGCAGGCCAAACGCCTGCAGGCATTTAGAGCCTGTTCCTGGTAAGCTCTTGGAAGGCAGTTTCCAGGCAGCTCAGGATACAAGGCAATAGGAACATGGATAGAGAGCATGGGTACAATGGCAGAGCGCACGTTGTGCTCCCTGCTCATCTCCTTTTATCCATACAGCCCAAGACTAGTGAGCCTTTGGACACAGAATAGCTAATCACAATGGCAGTTAGCCAGAAGGCATAGGCTTGCTTTACCCAAATTTGGGCAGAGCACAGCCTTGCACAAGGCAACCCTGTGCACCTTGTTTACCACAGGGTTCAAAACAAGTCTGGGCAGGCCACAGTCATCAGACGCAGTGGCTTCAGGTTCTTTGTCCTCTTTCCTTCTGTTGCTTCTCCCTAAAACAGAGTGAGGAAGACCAGAAAACCATGTCTGGGCAGGCCAGGACATGTATAAACCTATTTTGGCCTGCTTGGGCCTACCACAATAGTATCACAGATGAATAAGGGTATCCCATGAATAAGGGAACTCCCAAACCATCACACAGGGACACCTCCCACTAGTACAGCTCACTCAAGTCCTCATCCAACCTGGCCAACACCTCCACAGAGCGAGCAGCCAAAACCTCCCTGGGCAACCTGTGCC
>VWZE01022983.1:7608-18211 GCA_013396675.1 Eubucco bourcierii | reverse complement strand
GGGTGTTGTGTTTCTGTATTACCTCTAACTTGTTTATTGATATAAATATTCCTGTATATTGTGTATATATGTTTGTATATTGTCTTAAGCCGTAAATATAGTTTCGTTCCTTAATTTCTGTCCGGGTGAGTGTAGTCTGGGTGATTTTACAAAGTTGGGGGGGGGGAGGAGGGGAAGAGGGCAGGTAACTCCCAAACCATCACGCACAGTTATCAAAACTTATGACACCTGCTGTTTGCTCGTATCTCTGAAAAACCACACGAACACATTTTCTAATCCCCAGCACCTCTACCTCTTCATCATTAGAAGCACTTAAAGAGCACAGTGCTAACATGCACTGTAAAAATATGCACGGTAAAGATATTTTGTTGAAAGAAAAGGTAATAGGTAATAATAATAGTAATGCGGGGAAAAAAAAAAACCAAAACCAAAAAACTACACAAGATATGTCTATGTTACTTGCCAACATACATCAAATACTTTGAAACAAACTGCCTTTAGGTGTCAATACATATTTGAAGAAATCTTACAGTTATCCTGCACACACCTTTTCAACACATTTGATGACAGCAACCCCAAGCAATGTGACACAGGAGTAAATTTACTGGGTTCAGAAATCTACAATATTTGCACTAATCCATACAAACTCTCTACTACTACACCAACTAAACTATGAAGTTATTTGGTGTCTCTATACTGTGGAAGGTCATTTCCCAGTGTACAGGCAACATGAACTGTACTAATGAGCTAGAAGGACTCCTCTTTTTGTTACTCTACAGTGCTAGGAAGAACCTGAGAAATGTACTTCCAGAAACATGCATTGCATGGACTAAAACATGCAACATACTCGGTTACAAGTTTTAAAATGTTTCCATCTAGTTCCAGGAAAAAAGACACTGCAATATTACATCTTAAATTAACTAAAATACACCAAACTAAGCTTAGCATTTTGTACAAGAAGAGATTCAAGGTAGTACCAAAAATTTTCGGACTAACATGATTGTAAAAGTGACCTCTTAAAGACAGGTTACCACTGTATTTAACAAATTAGTTTTCAGAGGACTTTTCTGATAGTTGTAGAGCGACACAATGTAGCATGTTTCTCTCACCACAAGACAAGAGGAACAGATATTCTGGCCTGATAAGAGGCATCACATATAACAGAGGCACACAACATGGAATACAATATTTTTAGGTAAAACTTGCCTTTGAATAAACCTAGTACTCCACAGCTGGAACTATCCAGAGTATGGGATGCAGGAATAGCGTGGGGCCTGAGATA
The DNA here is from genome assembly GCA_013396675.1 of Eubucco bourcierii. Taxonomy (NCBI): domain Eukaryota; kingdom Metazoa; phylum Chordata; class Aves; order Piciformes; family Ramphastidae; genus Eubucco; species Eubucco bourcierii. Next base: position 16,929 of record VWZE01022983.1, on the reverse strand, counting down.
CATCACAGAGGAGGTACAGAAAGAAATTCTGAAAAGTGACAGAGCCATCTCCCTGCCTATATAATGAAACATGCACTATCAATGAGCACCCAAGGGATCACAGCACTGTTTATCAGCATTTAGTCTGTCGGTGCCAGCTCTCAGCATTTCTCCTGCTCCTATGCGTTACTCTCTGTAAGGACAGCTACAACTCTCCTGAACAAAATCTTGACTGTATTTTCCATCATACTGAATCAAGTGTTCTCCATCAACTGGATAACTACTGCTGTCTTGCAAATCTGAAAACAATTCTAGACCTTTTCCCAGAGCAACAGAATTAAGAAAACCCAAAGAATAAGGTGCTTAACTGACAGAGGCATCAAGCAACACCCGCAGAGTAGGTACAAAAGGAACACCTACTTGTGTATCTGTTTCTGAAATAGCTACATTGTACATCTTACCCTATGATCATGTCAACATGAAATGCACAACATGAAAAAAAAAAAAGGTGCCCATCATCAAGAGCTATTAAAGCATGAAGAAAATCTTAGAACCATTAATCCTATCAGCCACAAAATACCACTTCGCAGCTGTCCTGTGCTCATGCTGATTCCCAGGCACCTGTTGCTCACCACTATTGAACTTTCCCTTACACAAACCTCAGATCTGACACATCAGTTCCTAGCATGATTTCCTGTCACAAAGCACTATTTAAAATAATAGAGCTATACAGCTGCAAGCTGTGAACGCTGTTTCACACAAAGTGTGAGTACCTGTCATACTGTTACTGAACAACTATACAACCAAGCGTTGAGGCAAGGATTTCAAGGAAAGTGAAGGAACAGATCATATCCAGCTTCCGCACTCAATGGAAGAAAACAAAAACAAGTGTTAACAAGAGTACATGCTACATGTGGTCACATGTTAATATTTGTTTTCAGAGTAACATAGTACATTTCAGCTGTCAATTAAAACAATCTGCAAAATGTGTCTCAAAAGCAAAATCATCAAAACTAACCTAAATGAAACCCTTAAAGAAGTTGTTGTGTTAGTGCTGATTTTCAGCTTGGAGTTTCCTGCTGTTGACACCCAGACGCTGGAAATGGGATTTACATGATCAACTCCTTTCTTTTAAAGCACCAAAAGCTATCATGTTGTAATGATTTTCAAAGCTCGACTGGTCTGGATGTGAACAAAACATCTAAAAAGCGTTACTTAAAAGACAAGATGTCATTCTTCCCAGTTTTAACGCTGAAACTGGACACAAAAAAGGCACCTTTCCAGAGGTAAGGGATAGAAACAGACATTTATTTCATGACAATACTAGAGCTCTCCTTAAGGACAGCATTCCTGTCTTCTGGAAAAGTACATCAGCTGGCATGTTTCTTGAAATATTAAGCAAATAAGTAAACACATACATATATTTCTGTCCAGAAAATGTGTATTTGTAAAAAAATCTAAAATCCTTCCCTTTCATTGGTAGTTTATGTATCATTCCACATTTCCTTTCTGGTTTGCACACTGGTTTTCAATGTTGAGTAATTAGTACAACAGAATTTTTTATTATATTATTAACTGAAAGAAAGAACTGTATCTAAATAATCACCACCTGAGGGTAAGGCAGCTTTTACAGAGAAGTTTATAACATTACAGTGACATGTGATTACATTTGAAGTATTTTACATTAATTTCAACCTATTTTTCAACTTTGACATTACGTTCTGCCTGACCAATTACATCATAAGAACAAACAAGTTTGAGAATTTTTTTTTGTCTGGAATGTTCATGAAAGCTTGATGAGGATAATCTCAACATACTGAAAACAACAAGTATCTTTCAGTTCTATAAAACAGAAAAGGTCCAAAGAAGAAAGTATCTACATGTATAACTCCTAAGTTGTTACTTAGAAGCAGACCTTGGCAGGTAGCTTTTCTTGTGAGTAATTTGCATTAACAAGTCAATAGAGAACACTCTCTCAACTATTTCGACTGTTCACATTAAAGTTGGCCCTAGTTTACACTGTAACTAACAGGAGTAAATAAAAAAACCACCAGCATTTAGCTTACTCAGCACAGCAGTCATTACAGAAATGCCAGAAAAGCCAAAAGCTAATGAGCCTGAGATTGCTGACATTTTCATGCATCTTGGCTCTACAGTCTGGAAAAATACCTGGCACTTTGTCCAGCTTGATGCCAGACAGTCAGCAGAGCTTTAAATTTGTTGAAGAAGGTGAAATGGTAAAACAGCATTTAAAGGAAGCCATTGAGACACTAAGATCAAGAAGTTAAACTGAAATTTTACATTGCCAGATTTGTAATTCCCAATATCCCTCAGAAGTTTAGAGGCCACCACACAAACCAAAAATCAAAATCTGTAACAAAAAATATCTTCTGGAACAGTTCAGAATTTCCTGGGGAACAGAAGAACCCACAAATCCAAGGGGAAAGAGAAAGGAAGGGGAGGCAAGGGAGGGGGAGGAAGTGGGGCATAAATTAACACCATACAAAGTAACTGCTGCAAATACTAAGTGTCGCAAAATTGAAACCCAGCTAGGGTTGCTGCTGTCAAGCGTCCTCACTAGGCAGAACCCAGCCATCCACCACCACTGACAGGCTCTCACTGCTGCACCACCCCTCAGCTGCTCCCATTTCAGCATTTAAAAAACCAAAACAAAGCCACACCAAACTTCATTCCAAATTAAAAAAAAACAAACAAACAAACAAACAAAAAAACCCCACACCAACCAAAAAACCCCAAACAAACAAAAAAAAAACCCCAACTATTTAATACTAAGGAATGGCATTATGGCAAGCATTAATAAATTAGTATTAGCATTAATGTGTAGTACTTTGAGCTTCATTTTAGCTTAGTGATAAATCATTTTACCAGCTTTGTGTCAGATTTTATTACATTTTTTATACATATTTGCAACACACATCAGCCCAGTGCATTGCTAACATCTGTATTTCCACACACAAGAACATACATTACTGATAGAGGATTAGCACAGTCTAAGAGAATTTTGTTTCTGGCTCCTAACTCAGCCTGTTTTCAGCAGAATGGCAGGGTTCTTCCAAAGCAAAAATGTCTGATTTGCTACTAGCACCAAGATTTAATTATAACACAGAAAAGGATCAAAAATATAGTATTACACATGGAACTTGGACTTCTGTACAGCAGATGACCTTTTCCAACCTGTTAGGACTAGTGAGCAGTGTCCTCTCTTCAGCCTTCACGTTTGGCAGACTTGCTACCTCCCTGCATGGCTGCCCAAAGATCTTTGATAGAAATTGCTTCTCTCCTTCCCAGTCTCATGCACAGGTATGAGACAACACAGGCTCTTTTGCACCCCATGTGGGATAACAAGGAAGGGCACCTCATGAAGCTGAGGGATTAAGACACTGCTAGCTGGAGTTAGTCACAGTACCTTTGAGCTGCATTCAGTGGTTTAAACAGCAACTGAAGCTCTGTAAATGTAGTCTACAAATCACAAGTTAAATTGCATAAAAGTTTTATGCATTGTTTTGTTATTTTGGGATTTTTATTTAAAAAAAAAAAAAAAAAAGGTAATTACAACTTCTCATTAAGTATAACCCTGCAAGAATATCAACTTCTAACATCAACTTTCCATATCACAGCTTACAATTTTTTTTCAGTTTTGAGTTGAAGCTAGATTGTTACAACCACAGTATTCTCTTCTTCCAAAAACACAGACCAAGTATCAACAAACCAGACTTCTCTCCACACAGGTATTTTAATATGTGAAATTTAGATACATCTGTGCCACTTTTCCTTAATACTTTATTCGAAAGACAGAGACCATTGTCATGTATACTTAACTTTCTAAAAGTAAAACAAGTCTGCATTCCATTTTGAAATAAGCAGATGAGAAAGGGGAGTTAAAAATACAGTTAAAAGCTCAGTTCTGCTCCAAATGAAGTCAGAAGTGAACTCTGATATTGTCTGTTAATGAAAGCAGGTTCAGTACCCACACATCTTTCAGAAGTTAAAAGAGCTACGTTTTTGCATCTATCACTACTGGCAACAGTGCTGTATCCTGTTACCTAGAATAAATAAAATAAATTTTAAAAATCAAAAACAAACAAAAACAAGCTGAATGAAGCAAAGGCACTGCTGTACTTTCTGTAGGTAATATAGACAAAATCACAACTTAAGGAGCATTCTAGGTTCTATTTAGCATCAATGCAAAAGTGGGTGTTTTTTTACCAGACAAAACTTCTTTAAAGAACACATACTCCTGCTAAAGAAAAATTTACCACTCTCTACAGTTTGTCTTCAACTGAATGCCAGCAAAAAATACAATTAACAAAGCTTCATATGCTGAACAGCCAGCATTAAGAAAATGGTTAAGTATTAAATAGAACCTTCAACTAAATATTCTAGTGTATTAACTCCTTCTGCCACTGATTGTGGAAGAACGGAGCTGTGTTTTTACAGATAACTTCACGGCAACTCAACATTGTAAAACCATATGAAAAAGGACAGAAGACTTTCTGTGTCAGGAGTAAGCATACGGTAAAGGCTATACTACACTCTAGTGTCCTTTCCCTGAATAGCAGACATCTCTGTCAGACTAACTTTGGGTTGGATCTGGCATCGACTTTATTAAAAGCAGACAACGGGTCTCCTTGTATAATGCTGAAATAATGGTTGTTCGGGGTTTTTTTTTAGGTATACCTGTTATTAAACTGAAAACAGTTATACTTCATCGAAATATCAAATCAAATCAAATGTACTAGAGCTGCTTCAATTAGCAAGATTATTCTGTGTTGTACTCCATCTCTGGTTATGCTCCTATTAGTCTACTAGCTGTCCACAGTCAAAAGGTTGTGACCAGCCTGATAAACCATTATTTTGGGGCTTTTTTGCCAACTGTAATGCCAGCAGATCAAAATGAATGAGAACCAAGTCATTTGAGCACAAAATAAGTAGCCTAAAAAGGCCACTACTCATTAATGTAATCACAATATAATAAGAAGCTAACAAATTCCTTTGATACTTAGCCCAGTAGAAAGAAGTAACATTCAAGTCATTACAATTTTTAATTCACCCACAGATCTGGCATCACTCATTACTGCTAATACACCTCAAAGAACAACATGAGAAACTGCTCTGGATGCGGTAACTGCTAAAAGCAGTTACGTAACTGCAAACCACTAACCAATATTTAGCTTCATAACTCTAACCAACAGAAGCCACAGAATTTAGTGTAATTGGTGAGTGTTGCATCTATTTAACTATTAAGCACAGTTTCAAGAGCTCCTCTTAACATTCTTCAAAACTCCTCGAAAATAAAACTCACAAGTCATGTGTGTCTCTGAAGGAAAAAGCTAATTCTCTGACTCTTGCTTACCATACCTGCGGCCTTACTAGAACTCCTTAGCATCCTCAGAAGAGCTGACACCTTACTGCATAAATACGACTGCTGGTATAGTAGAAAAATCCACATAATTACTTAATGCTGAAATAAATTTTCACAGTTCCTAAAATAATTTCTTGCAGTTGCAAAAATAAGCATTTATTGAGAAACACACCTGCATTAGGCTGCAAAGGTCAGTGTGAGTTTTTCACCTGATGCACATATTTTTAAATGTAAAACTCACAACAGTAATTTGTTTTGCAGTCTTGTGGGTGGATTCTCTGCTGGCCATAAAAGTACAACCAACTCTAAATCTGAGGGTTGGCATGTCAAGCGCACCTCCTTGATTAAGAACTTAATTAATTTTCTGGCTTTCTAAAGGCTCCGCTTCAGATCTCTCTATGCAAATATATAGACATCTAAGCTGGCTATGGACAGAGAAATCAAGCATCAAAAAGAATATAGTCTTAGTAATAGAGGTCTTCCTCATGACACTCATGTTTATCGCAAGGTTGACAAAGCCCCAAAACAGGGTCAGACACTGGAATGACACCAAGATCTTTCTTACCTTCTCAACCACCTATGTACCTACACTTGGGTAATGATGTAAACATATTTCAGTTTCCCCTTCTGGACTAAATTATGCACATACCTGAAACTATTTCTACCAAAATCACTAAACGTCAGGAATAAACACTTACTTTACACTCATAATAAGGGGATGAGAAATCTTTGCCAATACTTCTCATTACTTTCTGAAGAAATACAATTTGAAGGTGACAAGGCCTGTAGCTATTTTAACAGGCTCATCTATGCTGAAGCCATCTTTCAAAAGCCTCATAAATTCTCCAGTTCTGAGCACAGCAGTCTAGGGAACAGTTGGTGTTCCTACCAGCCTTGCAGGTGACGGGAAGGATCTCAGAAGGATTCTATGCCCCCTACAGGTTATCAGCAAGTTGTGCAGCTGCTGTTAGGAGCAGGATTTTGGTTTCTACAAGAATAGTCTTTTTGAGTCAGTAACCACTTGAAAGAAATGTGACATATTTACTAAATGAGGCACATTATCTTTGCCAGCAGGCTGACCAAACTAGTTCTAGGGAGAGCCTTAAACTCTAAATCACGGGCTAGTGAGTGATTCCTCAGCAAACAAGTAAGGAATTTGCGCAGGTAAGCCTAACAGTGATGGGAGCAGAAGGGATATAGCAATCAAACAAACAAACAAACAAACAAAAAGCAGGCCTGAAGTGAGGATGGGCATGGGAAGGAAGAGATGCCTGCAGAACAACCTAACGTGAAGGGCTTTTGAACTTGTACAGGGGAATCGGCACACTCAGGCACCCTCCTGGAATGCTTCTGGACTCCGGCAACAAACATCACCAGTGCTGAGTTACAAGGAATGATCGATCATTCCCTAGACCTGCTGGCAAGAGAGTAAGGAGTCTGTCTGCAGTTAGAGAGCTACAACCTCACTGGCATCACGGAGACATAGTGGAATATTTTGCATGACTGGCATCCTGTGGTAGAGGAATATAGGCTTTTTAGGATGGAAAGCCTGGGAAGCCAAGGAGGGCAAGTTGTCCTTTAGGTGGGACACCAGTTGAAATGCCTTAAGCACAGCCTTGGAACAGGTCAGGAATTACATGAGAGCATATGGGTCAAGATCAGCAGGCACATCAAGGAGGGTGTTTTATAGTGGGTATCTCCTTCAGACCTCCTGATCAGGTTGAAGTAGGTGAAGATTTCCTCAAAAAGCTGTAATAAGCTTTATGTTCACAGACCTTGGTCCTCATGGGCAGTTTTAACCATGCTGATATATGCTGGAAGGACAACACAGCAAAGCTCAAGCAGTATAGAAGACCTGAGTACACTGATGACAAATTCCTGGCATGGTGGTTGAGGAACTGCCTAGAGGTCAAGGGTGATGATCTTTCCTCTCGACTCAGCATTGGTTAAGGTCACGTCTGGAGTGCTGAATCCAGTTCTGAGCTTCTCAGCAGAAGACAAACTTACTGGAGTGTGTCCAGCACACAGAGGTCCCTAATAAACTGGAGCATGTATGAGGAAAAGCTGAGCTGGCACTCTTCAGCCTGGAAAAGTGAAGGTTGAGGAGGATCTTACCCACACATATTAATTTCTGATAGCAGGGTGTCCCAGTTTAGGAACACAAGCTACCCAGGACTGGAGGGCATAGATTATATTTACTCTCTTTGGAGAGTGAAAATGAAAATGCTGCACACTGACTGGAAGTTTAAAGGGAGATTCTATTTACAAGTACATATGTACAGAAAGCACTCAGGTAAAATTAATACATTCATAAACTAGGCCAAGACTATCAGACTAAAACCTTCTACAATTCTTCATCCCACCCAACCTCAGGAGGCCCAAAAGTAGGCCAAAACTGTCCTCCCCACCTCAGGCCTGTGTGGCCTCAGCAGGCCACATGACACATCTCAAAATTCCCTGACAGCTAGGAGCCATGACACAAACAATGAGATAAACAGAGACATGCACTCTTCCCAGAGAGAGAGAAGTGAAGACAGCAGTATCAGCCAGGTATGGTTTTAAGAGCTATGATACCAGGAAGCAGAATAGAGTAATAATGTTACAATACCCTGGGATGACCAGGTCAGTCCCCTGGGACTATCTCTTTTTGGAGGATTTTGTCTCTGTGGACTTCTTAAGGGAACCTGGGCCCCAAAACTACCACAGAGGAAATTACGACAAAGGAGACAGACTCCTCTCATAATTGACTGCTATCAGAGTAAAACACATTAAGCTACATCTGAATACAGCCTGGGGACCTGTTCTACCTGACCCTGTTTGAGCAAGACTCTGGACTAGATGATTGCAAGAGTTCCCTCCCAACCTCACCCATGCTTTCATTCCATGATGTAACTAACAATGACTCCAGCCACAGCTCACAACCCTACCCTTGCCAGACTGTGAGAGTGGTTACTGACAATTATGTCCAGATAGGAAGCACGTATTTCTCTTGACACAGCAAGACAAAACAACTGAAGTGTAAAAAAGATACTCTAAAGTATGAGATGGAAATTGGTGGTGCTTCTTCCCTGTGCTGTTCGGGCTGCGGCGTCGGGACCTGGCGAGGGGACGAGACGGAGCGGGGGGAGCCGGGGCCCTCACCCTCACCTTCCCTTCGCCTCCCTGCGCGGCGGAGCCCCTCTCCGGTGCTGCCCCCGGGTGCAGCTGAGAGCGGCGTTCACCCACCATTATGGAAGACGACGGGCAGCCCAGGACCCTCTATGTAGGAAACCTCTCCAGAGATGTGACTGAAGTTCTTATACTTCAGTTATTCAGCCAGATTGGACCATGCAAAAGCTGTAAAATGATAACAGAGCATACAAGCAATGACCCTTATTGCTTGGTGGAATTTTATGAACACAGAGATGCAGCTGTTGCATTAGCTGCTATGAATGGGAGAAAAATTTTGGGAAAGGAGGTCAAAGTAAACTGGGCAACAACACCAAGTAGCCAGAAAAAAGATACATCCAATCACTTCCATGTGTTCGTTGGGGATTTAAGTGCAGAAATAACAACAGAAGACATCAAGTCAGCATTTGCTCCTTTCGGTAAAATATCAGATGCACGGGTAGTTAAAGATATGGCAACTGGAAAGTCAAAAGGCTATGGTTTTGTATCTTTTTATAACAAACTGGATGCAGAAAATGCTATTGTACACATGGGAGGCCAGTGGTTGGGAGGTCGTCAAATCAGAACTGGGCAACACGGAAACCACCAGCCCCCAAAAGTACACAAGAAAATAACACAAAACAATTGAGATTTGAAGATGTAGTAAATCAGTCAAGTCCAAAAAACTGTACTGTGTACTGTGGAGGAATTGCATCAGGGCTAACAGATCAGCTTACGAGGCAGACTTTTTCACCATTTGGACAGATTATGGAAATAAGAGTGTTCCCAGAAAAAGGTTATTCATTTGTCAG
>VWZE01022982.1:837-14747 GCA_013396675.1 Eubucco bourcierii | reverse complement strand
CTTGGGTCTGTGTAACCCAACTGACCATTCTGCTTCTAACCCTCCCTTGTGATCCTTCCAACTCACCTTGCACATAAAGCAGATTCTGGGATAAAGGAGGGGGGTGGAAAGAAGGTGGAAGGGTGGTTGGGTGTCCCTCCTGGGCACTCTGATTGCAGGGAGGGGTATTGTGCTTCTGTATTACTTGTTCATAACTGTATGTAGTTGTAAATAAGCCCCTCTTGGTGACTCTGATTGCTGGGAGGGGTGTTGACCTTCTGTATTACTTGTTCATAACTGTATGTAGTTGTAAATAAGCCCCTCTTGGTGACTCTGATTGCTGGGAGGGGTGTTGACCTTCTGTATTACTTGTTCATAACTGTATGTAGTTGTAAACAATTGTAATATATTGTAAATATCTGCTTGTATATTCTGCTAAGCTGTGAATATAAAGCTTCACTTCCAGTCTGCTGAGTCTAGTCTGGGTGAATTGCCCTGTACAGGAGGGCAAGGGAGGGGATTCTGCCCCTTTACTCTGCTCTCCTCAGACCCCACCTGGGGTCCTGTGTGCAGTTCTGGAGCCCCCAGCACAGGAAGGACATGGAAGTTTTGGAGCAGGTCCAGAGGAGGGCCATGAAGATGCTCAGAGGGCTGCAGCAGCTCTGCTGTGAGGACAGACTGAGAGAGTTGGGGCTCTGCAGCCTAGAGAAGAGAAGGCTTCCAGGAGACCTTAGAGTAGCCTTCCAGGATCTGAAGGGGGCTACAGGAAGGCTGGGGAGGGACTATTGACAAGGTCTTGCAATGCCAGGACAAGGGGCAATGGGTTTGAAGTGGCAGAGGGGAGATTTAGACTGGATGTTAGGAGGAAGTTGTTTGCAGTGAGGGTGGTGAGACACTGGCACAGGTTGCCCAGGGAGATTGTGGCTGCTCCCTCCCTGGAGATGTTCAAGGCCAGGATGGAGGAGGCCTTGAGTGACCTGTTCTAGTGGGAGGTGTCCCTGCCTATGGCAGGGGGTTGGAACTAGATGATCCTTGAGGTCCCTTCCAACCTTACCCTTCTATGATTCTATGAATTCATTGTGTGTGGGGGACAGGTAACCCCCAGAACCACTCCAGTGGTTTTGGTGACAGTTTCATCAGGAGTTGAGTGACAAATTGCAGGTTTAACAACCATAACCAACCAACACACAAAGCTTTTGCCCTGTCACTCAGCTACCATCTAACAAAACGATGCCTTGGCCAGAAAATCTCACGGACTTTCTTGACGTGTCCAAAGCAGAGCACTCCCACAGCTCAATGCCTAATTCCTAACCACTGCTTCTTCAAGACATCTTTTTCCTGAACCCTTCTGTGATGGTTTGGGAGTTCCCCACCCAGACACTTTATAAAATGACCCAGACTAGACTCAGCCAGCTGGAAGTTAAGGACTGAAGCTCTCTTTAGAGCTCAGCACAATGTACAAGCAGAGATAGACACAACAGACAGGAATAGTTACAGAAATACACAAGTTAAAGGTAACACAGAAACACAACTCCCCTCCCAGGAATCAGAGTCCCCAGGAGGGGCTCCCAACCACCCTTCCACCTTCTCCCCACCCCTATACCTTACCCCAAGGTTTGCCTTACACACAAGGTGAGCTTGGAGGTTCAGACAGGAGGGTTAGAAGAAAAGTGGTTAGTGAGATTAATCAGCAAAGAGAAGCCAGACTGCCCGAGACGCTGCGCCCCCAGAGAGAGACTCTGCTATCTGTTTTGAGTTCTTCTCTTAAACACCTCAGCAAGCCTATGAGTGAAGCAGACATCCCCATGTTTTCCTTTCACAGCCTATAGTGTAATTTTCTCTATTAAAATATTCCAATTAGCCTCAAACCAGCACACCTTCCCATCTGTATGTTCTGCACATCGGCTTCGAACGTCGTCAACAATACAGGTGGTGGAAAAGAGACTGTGAGCAGCTCGCTTTCCTCTTTGACAGCACCTGTGCTTCCTTGGTAAGGCAGTGTGCTACTGAAATGCCAGGAGGGTAGTCTACAGGGAATACATGAGTGCTGTATGTGGCACGTTGAATCCCATTTCCCTGCGTACCACCATATGGAACAGAATCTCAGCGGCATCAAACGTTTACCTAAACTCCATTAATGTCTTCTCCAAGCCAATATTTATAGCATACACACTAGTAGCTGCTGTCAGAGTGTGTATAAATGTTAAACTGAACTGTTAAAGAAACATAATGACAGATGTAGAGATGCTGAAGAGTGCAATCTATTCTAATTTATGATAATTTATTTCCATCATCTGGAGCCCTATTCAGAAGAGAAAGCTGAATGCATCCCAAAAGGCATCATGGGATGGAGTGTAAAAATCCCCAGGATTTAAAAAAAAAAAAAAAGAAAATAAAAATAATCTCCTTTTAAACCAAGCAAGAGTACTCTTGTCCTAACAGCCAGGACATGCTTAGCAATCTCTCTGTGCAGAAAGAATACAGATGTGGGGTACTCAAGCCCTGCCTCCAAGCAGTCCAGCAACACAGAGGTTTCATTGCAAGCTGGGAATTGCTGGGAACTGTTTGTCCCGTGAGAGATGTTTGATCATCGCTGAGTCACTACTTTTGGGGGACTGAGCTGTGCAAAACATATTTATTAGCTCTGTCAGATCCTCTTCAGCTGCATCAACAACCAGCACTGCATCCATGGCTGGCAAGCAGTAATGAGCACACAGAACATTTAGGGTTGGAAGGGACCTTTAAAGGTCATCTACTCCAACCCTCCTGCAGTGAGCAAGGACATATTCACCTACAGTAGGCAGCTCAGTGCCCTGCCCACATTAGCCTTGAATGTTTTCAGGGATGGACAGACTGATTGAGTTGGGGCTCTGCAGCCTGGAGAAGAGAAGGCTTCCAGGAGACCTTAGAGTAGCCTTCCAGCTTCTGAAGGGGGGTACAGGAAGGCTGGGGAGGGACTATTGACAAGGTCTTGCAATGCCAGGACAAGGGACAATGGGTTTGAAGTGGCAGAGGGCAGATTGAAACTGGATGTTAGGAGGAAGTTGTTTGCAGTGATGGTGGTGAGACACTGGCACAGGTTGCCCAGGGAGGTTGTGGAGCACAGAATCACCCAATGTAATCTTTGATCACGTTGGGTGATTCTGTGCTCCAGAATCTCCCTGGAGGTGTTCAGGACCAGGTTGGATGAGGCCTTGGATAGGTGTATTAGCAGGAGGTGTCCCTGCCTATGGCAGGGTGTTGGAACTGGATGATCTTTGAGGTCCCTTCCAACCTTACCATTCTATGATTCTATGAGGCATCTATCACTTCCCTGAGCAACCTGAGTCAGTGTTTCACCACCTTCATTGTGAGAAATGCCTTCCTTGTATCTAGTCTAAATGTCCTCTCTTCTAGTTTAAACCATCACCCCTTGTCCAGCTAAAAATATTGTCCTTATCTTTATTATAGATCCCTTTTAAGTTCTGCAAACCTGCACCAAGGTCTCTCTCCACTCCAGTCTGAACAATCCCAAATCTCTCAGCCAGTCCTCATAACAGAGGGGTTCCAACCCTGTGGTAATTTTTTGTAGCCCTCTTCTGGATGGAATATTAATTTTAAAAAGAACTGAGTGATGCCATGGTGACCTATATGATGGCAGAAAGAGCTTCATTTAATTTCTTATCATCACAAGCTGTGCCGGATCAGTTGTGCCATGAGACCTAAGCCCTGTCACTGTCTCCTGTTGCTGCTGTTCCGCTCCAAAATCCATGATAAAAGGGAATGAACAAAACGAAAGGCAGTGACAACCTTAGGTGCCTGAAGTGGAGAGCGCCGTCAGGCCACAGAGGACCGCAGGCAAGGAGCTCATTTTCACGGCGCTGCCCCTGCCCAGGATGTGCAGCGAGGCGGGCAGGGGCAGCAGGAGGCTCCGTGCCACGCGGCACAGCCGGTGTCCCCTGCATATGTCAGCCTGCCGCGAAGCCAGCTCCCGCTGCCTGCCAGGGCTTTGCAATCTGGACAGGCACAGATTCCGTGCTGGAACTGGCGTCCTCTCTGCAGAGCTGCCTGCCACGAGCGGCAGGCTGCAAGGGGGGTTGCGAGAGCGCACGCGGCCTACGGAGCCAGCCCAGAGAGGCTCCCCAACGCAGCCTGACAGGTCTCTGCTACGCGGACTGTGCAGCCTCCGTGCAGCTCCGAAAAGCTCCCTGACCAAACCCAGTCCTGGGCTGCAGCAAGAGCAGTGTGGGCAGCAGGGCAAGGGAGGGGATCCTGCCCCTTTACTCTGCTCTCCTCAGAGCCCACCTGGAGTCCTGTGTGCAGTTCTGGAGTCCCCAGCACAGGAAGGACATGGAAGTGTTGGAGCAGGTTCAGAGGAGTCCATGAGGATGCTCTTAGGGCTGCAGCAGCTCTGCTATGAGGACAGGCTGAGAGAGTTGGGGCTCTGCAGCCTAGAGAAGAGAAGGCTTCCAGGAGACCTTAGAGTAGCTTTCCAGGATCTGAAGGGGGCTACAGGAAGGCTGTGGAGGGACTATTGACAAGGTCTTGTAATGCCAGGACAAGGGGCAAAGGGTTTGAACTGGCAGAGGGGNCCTCCCTGGAGGTGTTCAAGGCCAGGTTGGAGGAGGCCTTGAGTGACCTGTGCTAGTGGGAGGTGTCCCTGCCTATGGCAGGGGGTTGGAACTAGATGATCCTTGAGGTCCCTTACAAACTTACCATTCTATGATTCTATGTCTGCTATCAGAGGAAAGCTGAGAGAACTGAGTTTGTTGAGCCTTCAGAAAAGAAGCCAGTTTACCATGCTCCAGAATGTACAGGCAGTTGTGCTGGTTTGAGGCTAATTGGAATATTTTAATGGAGAATATTATATTACAGGCTGTGAAAAGCAAACACCGGTGATGTCTGCTTCACTCAAAGGCTTGCTGAGATGTACAAGAATAAGAATACAAAGATAGATAACACACTGACAGAGAGTCTCATCTCTGTCTCTCTGGGAGCTTCTGCCCTCTCTGCTAACCTAAATAACCACTCTTAGAATCACAGAATGGTAAGGTTAGAAGAGACCTTCAAAGATCATCTAGTTCCGACCCCCTGCCATAGGCAGGGACACCTCCCACTAGTACAGGTCACTCAAGGCCTCATCCAACCTGGCCTTGAACACCTCCAGGCACTGAGCAGCCACAACCTCCCTGGGCAACCTGTGCCAGTGTCTCACCACCCTCACTGCAAACAACTTCCTCCTAACATCCAGTCTAAATCTCCCCTCTGCCAGTTCAAACCCATTGCCCCTTGTCCTGTCATTACAAGACCTTGTCAATAGTCCCTCCCCAGCCTTCCTGTAGGCTCCCTTCAGATCCTGGAAGGCTACTCTAAGGTCTCCTGGAAGCCTTCTCTTCTCCAGGCTGCAGAGCCCCAACTCTCTCAGCCTGTCCTCACAGCAGAGCTGCTGCAGCCCTCTCAGCATCCTCGTGGCCTCCTTTGGACCTGCTCCAACACTTCCATGTCCTTCCTGTGTTGGGAGCTCCAGAACTCCACACAGTATCAATATATCAATATGCACAACCTGTCTTTAAAGTCAGACAAAAAAAATCCATCAAAATCACTTCTCTGCATTTTAGACTCACTCATCTTTTTAAAACAACCAACCAACCAACCACAAAACAACCACAAAACCAACCTGCAATCTCTCAAAAAATGTTGACCCTTCTTTGCCAGTGCCATGGGCTGTGGTGGGCCTGCTAAGCCATGTGCTACTTCATACCTATGCTCCCCATGACCACATAGAAAACCAGCAGCCTGCCAAAGACCCTCAAACTGGGCACTTGGTTGGGACTCATCAATATACACAGCCAGACAACATCATACAGTGTTGCTTCTGCTCTCAGAGGGATCAAACTTTATCCCACTTGAAATGGATTCTGTTTTGCAGTGAAGTCTCAGCTCCTGGCCTCAATCCTCTCAACAAGTAATTCTATCAAGGAAACTCTTCTTGCAGCACCAATGACCAAGGCAGATTAAAAAGGGGGAAAGTATTTGTTCCGAAAGAGGCTCTACTGATCCATACTCATGAATAATCTCCCTGTCCACATGCTTTTGGTCACCAGTTGGAAAAGTCAGTTTGGGAGGTGCTCAGCACTTGGCAGCAGGGAGCTTTTGCACTTTTATCCATACTCAGATGCATCCTGGTGTCTGCGTGCAGGACTGGAACAAAATGCTGCCAAGGCACAACAGCAGACTCTCTGTATATCAGCTTGCTGAGATCAAAGACACACAGTAGCAAAGAATTTAATTAAAATGTTCAAATTAAACAGGAAGGCATCCATTGTTTAATTTTTTGGCAGGCAAGTCCTTTCAAAGTGAGGCCTAATTCCACTCCAGCATGCTGACTGCCCTTGGAGATGGCAATCGGGAGAGCTCTGCCAGCTTTATCGCCCGCTGGATTTGGCAGTGGGGGAATCCCACACTTGCTTTGGCTTCCCAGCACAGTCTCTAAAAAAGCTCTTGTGAGAAGCTGCTCAGCTCCAAAGGACAATTATTGCAGTATATGTATTCAGCCTATTTCCAGTGCCAATCCTCACCCTACCAGGCTGGGCACAATATACCTCTATGGGCATCATTCCCCCTTACAGATCCAACAAGGAGCAGTGTGAGGTTCACAGTATCACAGTCTCACAGTATCACCAAGGTTGGAAGAGACCTCAAAGACCATCAAGTCCAACCCATTACCACAGCCCTCCAGACCAGACCATGGCACCAAGTGCCACGTCCAAACCCGCCTTGAACACCTCCAGGGACGCTGACTCCACCACCTCCCTGGGCAGCCCATTCCAGCAGTCAATGACTCTCTCAGGCAACAACTTTCTCCTCACCTCCAGCCTAAACTTCCCCTGGCACAGCTTGAGACTGTGTCCTCTTGTTCTGCTGCTGCTTGCCTGAGAGAAGAAAGCAACCTCCTCCTGGCTACAACCACCCTTCAGGTAGCTGGAGACAGCAAGAAGGTCTCCCCTGAGCCTCCTCTTCTCCAGGCTAACCAATCCCAGCTCCCTCAGCCTCTCTCCATAGGGCTGTGCTCCAGGCCTCTCCCCAGCCTCGGTGCCCTTCTCTGGACACACTCAAGCACCTCAATGTCCTTCTTCAACTGAGCTTGCCATGTTCAGCCACCACTCTCTCCATACAAAAGCTACTTCTAATGGGGTAAAACATAGCTGGAGAACAATACTTTGTGTGTGTGTGTGTGTGTGTGCAGAACAGTCCCTGCATGATTTGCAGCAGGGTAAGCAACTGCATGCTTTTAACTGGCACTCAGATGGGGAGCTTGCCTTGATTTGAGCACAACTCCAGCATGCAGCCAGAGCAAAGACTGTTCTGAAAACAGCTGAAGCAAGGTTCAAGTTGTTTGTTAAATAACTGTTAAGATATTTCCTGTCATCCTGGGGTATTTTGATTTGGATGTCAAAGGTAACCATCAGCCATAACATAGCCCACAGGGAGAATGAACCAGGAATCATAGAAACACAGAATGGTAAGGTTGGAAGGGACCTCAAATATCATCTAGTTCCAACTCCCTGCCATAGGCAGGGACACCTCCCACTAGCACAGCTCACTCAAGGCCTCCTCCAACCTGGCCTTGAACACCTCCAGGGAGGGAGCAGCCACAACCTCCCTGGGCAACCTGTGCCAGTGTCTCACCACCCTCACTGCAAACAACTTCCTCCTAACATCCACTTTCAATCTCCCCTCTGCCACTTCAAACCCATTCCCCTTGTCCTGGCATTCCAAGACCTTGTCAATAGTCCCTCCCCAGCCTTCCTGGAGCCCCCTTCAGATCCTGGAAGGCTACTCTAAGGTCTCCTGGAAGCCTTCTCTTCTCCAGGCTGCAGAGCCCCAACTCTCTCAGCCTGTCCTCACAGCAGAGCTGCTGCAGCCCTCTCAGCATCTTGGTGGCCTCCTCTGGACCCACTCCAACACTTCCATGTCCTTCCTGTGCTGGGGGCTCCAGAACTGCACACAGGACTGCAGCTAGGGTCTGAGGAGAGCAGAGCCAAGGGGCACAATCCCCTCCCTTGCCCTGCTGCCCACACTGCTCTTGCTGCAGCCCAGCACACAGTTGCTGTCTGGGCTGCACTCACACTGCAGCCCCAGGTTGAGCTTTTCCTCACCCCAGACCCCCAGGGCCTTTTCCTCAGGGCTGCTCTCAGCCATTCCCCACCCAGCCTGGACTTGTGCTTGGCATTGTGCCTACCCAGGTGCAGGACCTTACACTTGGCCTTGTTGAATGTCATGAGATTGGCCTGGGCACAGCTCTGCAGCCTGTCCAGGTCCCTCTGGATGGATCCCTGCCCTCTAGCAAGTCGACTGTGCCACACAGCTTGGTGCCAGCTGCACACTTGCTGAGGCTGCACTGATTGCTCTGTCCATGGAAGCCAGTTGTCTCCTTGGTTTTGGGAAGCCTGGCAAGTAAGACTTTGCTACCTGTGTAGTATTGTTCAAGGTGTCACAGAAGTTTTTTCCCTAATATTAGGAAGATCAGCAAATGCTGTATGAAACATGGGCCCCAATACAAGCACACAAAATGGAAGTGCCAAAGGATTTGAGCTTAGGCTTATTACTTGAAGCCAAAGGTACTCTGGATTTGCATCACCTGACAAACAACACAGGAGGGCAGTGCATTAACATCAGGAAAAGTGAAAACTGGGACAGGCAATAATAAAACGTCTTTCTGAAAGTCAAAGGGCAGCTTAAGAGCTGTAACTATAAATTGCTCCCTAATATATCAATAATCTTGCCAATGTTATGTAGCATTTCTTTCTGAGAACTTCAGGGCAGAATTTCATCCTCAATACTTCAAGTTCTTGAGCACTTCTAGTGAATATTCAGTCAGGATGTTTGTGGCAAGCTCTAGTACTTCTTGTGGAATAAAGATTAAGTTGACAGGTCAGTAGCCTTGAAAGGCAGCCAAATCAGATTTATTTCTGACACTGTACTCCTCTAGCTGAAAATGTGTAACACTTTACTGAAATTCCTCCTGCCCCACAGTTTTTCTCCTTCTTCCTTAACACAGGAGAAACAGGACATTACCTCCTGCTTGCACATCTCAGTGCCTGGGATGCTTGTTGGGGTCTTCCTAGCAAAGACATCTCCCATTCCCCAGTAAAAGTGTTGTGATCCCTGACCACTCTGAAAATACCCTCACTAACTTCTGGCTTATGATGGCACCACCAGACTGGGGCTGGGGCATCTGCACCAGCACTTTTTTTGGGAACAGTATCCCACAGAGCTGCCCCTGACCAAGCTCCAGGCTGCAGCAATTTCTGCTCCCCACGGTGTTAGCTCAGCAGCTCCCACAGGCTCTCTCTCTTTCTGACACAGCCTTTTCCCCAGAGGCTAAGGCACTTTGGAAAAAGCACAGAGGGAACAGATCGTTCAAAGAAACACATTTGCTTATCCTTTAGAACATCACAAAGAAAGGAAAGATAAACAATAAAGGGTAATTAACACATTACTTCAGCCTTCCCGGGCCTCTTTGCCTGGATGGTGCACATACCCCACTGCCTTAGGTTGCTTTCCTCTCCACACTGAGGGCCATGACATTGCTTCATGCCACAGACAGCTGCTCAACTGGAAGAAAAACCCTCTCTAGAGGGACCACAATCCTCTCCCAACGCTTCTCCCCAGGCAAGCATTATGAAAATACAGCAACCAAGCTGCCTAGATGTCATTCCCTCTCACTGCAACCAACTTCTGAGCCTGACAGGTTCAGGAGTTCTCACCTCACCATGCATTTCAGCTTACATTTGGGTACCCTGCAAGTGCATGCAAATACTACACACACACAAAATACAAACCTTCAAGACTCTGTACTCATGGATGTGCCCACACCCACAGGCTGCTATTGAAGCAACACCTAATAATATTTGTTTAGGTGCTTAGATAATGTTTCCTTAACTGAATGCCACTACCAAACCCTTTCAATATCATAACCTGCATATATCTGGAGTCCTGTGTGAAGTTGTGGAGCCCCCAGCACAGGAAGGACATAGAACTGTTGGAGTGGGTCCAGAGGCCACAAAGATGTTGAGAGGGTTGCAGCAGCTCTGCTGGGAGGACAGGCTGAGAGAGCTGGGGCCGTGCAGCCTGGAGAAGAGAAGGCTTCCAGGAGACCTTAGAGTAGCCGTCCAGGATCTGAAGGGAGCCTACAGGAGGGCTGGGGAGGGACTATTGAAAATGTCTTGCAATGCCAGGACAAGGGGCAATGGGTTTGAAGTGGCAGAGGGCAGATTGAAAGTGGATGTTAGGAGGAAGTTGTTTGCAGTGAGGGTGGTGAGACACTGGCACAGGTTGCCCAGGGAGGTTGTGGAGCACAGAATCACCCAACGTGATCTTTGATCACGTTGGGTGATTCTGTGCTCCACAACCTCCCTGAAGGTGTTCAGGAGCAGGTTGGATGAGGCCTTGAGTGACCTGTACTAGTGGGAGGTGTCCCTGCCTATGGCAGGGTGTTGGAACTGGATGATCTTTGAGGTCCCTTCCAACCTTACCATTCTATGATTCTATATAAAATTATTTACTTTCCCCATCATTTTATGCAATTTAACGGCTTCCTTCAGAATGGGGAACAATAGCAGCTTCTCTCTATGAAGTATTCTGAATGGAAAAACTCTGCTTCCAAAGATAAGCCCAAGGAGTCTCTACAGTGGCCGGAAGACAAAACTGTGGAAATTAAACAAAGCAAAAGCTCACAGTTTGTCTATATTCAGTATCTTTTTGCTTTTGCCAAAAAGCAAGCAAGCTGTCACCTTAGCAACTGTGTCACACTTTGCAACACATATGCCACTGTGAACAAACACCTTGGAGGCAGCACCTCCACACTGTATGTTCCTTTCCATAATGGTCTTTGCAACACTTTGCAGATCCCCTCCAAAAGCCATTAAGACCCTCTTTGGTCAGCCCAGACAGCCAGCCAAGTGCTCCTTCCACACTGCTTCCCAGGGCCATAACACTCCTTCACCACTTGTATTTGCTCTGCTCTCCTCAGACCCCATCTGGAGTCCTGTGTGCAGTTCTGGAGCCCCCAGCACAGGGGGGTCTGGGGTGATGAAAAGCTCAAGATGAGGCTGCAGTGTGAGTGCAGCCCAGACAGCAACTGTGTGCTGGGCTGCAGCAAGAGCAGTGTGGGCAGCAGGGCAAGGGAGGGGATTGTGCCCCTTTGCTCTGCTCTTGTCAGACCCCACCTGGAGTCCTGTGTGCAGTTCTGGAGCCCCCAGCACAGGAAGGATATGGAAGTGTTGGAGTGGGTCCAGAGGAGGCCACAAAGATGCTGGGAGGGCTGCAGCAGCTCTGCTGTGAGGACAGGTTGAGAGAGTTGGGGTTCTGCAGCCTGGAGAAGAGAAGGTTTCCAGGAGACCTTAGAGTAGCCTTCCAGGATCTGAAGGGAGCCTACAGGAGGGCTGGGGAGGGACTATTGACAAGGTCTTGCAATGCCAGGACAAGGGGAATGGGTTTGAAGTGGCAGAGGGGAGATTTAGACTGGATGTTAGGAGAAAGTTGTTTGCAGTGAGGGTAGTGAGATACTGGCACAGGTTGCCCAGGGAGGTTGTGGAGCACAGAATCAGCCAGCATGATCTTTGATTACATTGGGTGATTCTGTGCTTCACAACCTCCCTGGAGGTGTTCAAGGCCAGGTTGGATGAGGCCTTGAGTGACCTGTACTAGTAGGAGGTGTCCCTGCCTATGGCAGGGGGCTGGAATTAGATGACCTTTGAGGTCCCTTCCAACCTTACCATTCTATGATTTGGTGCCAAGGGAGAAGGCTGTGCTTGCAGAGGTGTGGCATCACCTCCCATCACCAGCCCTGTGCAGATCCCAGTGCTACCTGTTTTTAGCCTCTCCCTTGCTCCTGCCTCAGGAGGAGCTCCTCTCTCTCAGAGCAGCATGGAGACTTCATCCAGCAACCAGGAGGATTCCTGCCCCTTGGGATCACATGCAGTGTCATGAATCCAGATGAAATCAGAGACCACAGGATCCAAAAGGTGAAAGAGTTTTATCATAAGCACCTCCAAGCCTGTCCTCCCCTGACTGCAACGTTTGAATCCAGAGATGTCAACACTCAGGGCTTTCACCCGAGGCTCCAATTATGCAGATGCTGATTTACAGGAGTGATGACTGAAACAACTCCCTCACAAAAATTGTCAAGGAGACTTTTAACTGTGTATGTCTAACAGCAGAACCCCCTCTATCTCCATGCATCTCACTAGTTTGAAAGTCAGATCATTTTTGTTCTTCTTCTCATAGAAACCTGGTTTGCATATATAATCAAATTTAGCATTAATGAGCCTCTCTCCTCATCTTCTATTCCTAATGCTTTGAACAGCCACATTTGGATAATGCCAGCAGATTCTGCCATCAAGAAGTTGGCTTCCCAGGAGGGGATTTTACCAGTTCCCCCCAGAGATCTCCACAGAAGTATATAACTCCAAAACCCCCTTCTCACTCTGGAGCCCTCTATCTCAACCATATGTGATAATCCCACACAACTCCTTTGTACTAGGTCCCACTAGGGCCTGTTTAAGAACCATAAGGATTTAAATGACTTGTTAGGTGACTTTTCAAAATTAACTCTTCCACCACTACGACATGAACCATAAAACCATAAAACAGGAGGGACTTCCTTAGATGACATTTTTGTGAATGGCTCAGAGCAGCCCTGAGGAATAGGCCCTGGGGGTCTGGGCTGATGAAAAGCTCNACTGTGTGCTGGGCTGCAGCAAGAGCAGTGTGGGCAGCAGGGCAAGGGAGGGGATTGTGCCCCTTTGCTCTGCTCTCCTCAGACCCCACCTGGAGTCCTGTGTGCAGTTCTGGAGCCCTCAGCACAGGAAGGAAATGGAAGTGTTGGAGTGGGTCCAGAGGAGGTCACGAAGATGATGAGAGGTCTGCAGCAGCTCTGCTGTGAGGACAGGCTGAGTTTGGGCTGTGCAGCCTGGAGAAGAGAAGGCTTCCAGGAGACCTTAGAGTAGCCTTCCAGGATCTGAAGGGGGCTACAGGAAGGCTGGGGAGGGACTATTGACAAGGTCTTGTAATGCCAGGGCAAGGGGCAATGGGTTTGAAGTGGCAGAGGGAAGATTTAGACTGGATGTTAGGAGGAAGCTGTTTGCAGTGAGGGTGGTGAGACACTGGCACAGGTTGCCTGTGACCAAAGATCATGTTGGGTGATTCTGTGCTCCACACCTCCCTGGAGGTGTTCAAGGCCAGGCTGGATGAGGCCTTGAGTGACCTGTACTAGTGGGAGGTGTCCCAGCCTATGGCAGGGGGTTGGAATTAGATGAACCTTGAGGACCCTTCCAACCTTACCAGTCTATGATTCTATCTATTTGCAATGTGCTCAGGCACTGCTGACCTTTTCTCCTTGCCTGTACCAGCATTTATGTAATTTTCAATAGCAACGTTTTGATGGGAGAAGATTAGAGAAGTTCTCAGTTCCCAGCAGGATGTGCACACAGATGAAGCTGCACATGAACAGCATGTGGAACACCATGGGATCACGGGACAGGCTTCCTGCTCTTTCACTTGTGTTCTGGGCTTTCACTCTTTAGGGCTTCCATCCTGCTTCTGATGCCCCCATCTAAAAGCATAGAGTTTATCACAGCCAAAGTTTTCAGAATCACAAGACTCCCTTAAGTTAAGCCTTGAAGGCCACGAGGTAAAATACCATGTGAGCACTGTTACTGCTTCTGCTGCCTCTCATTCCAGTCCCGCTGGCAGTGACATGTGGCTTGCACATCTCTCTTCAGCAAGGCTACAAAAACTCTCCAGATCTTTCCTACCACACAGGACATAAGAATCAGAGCAGCCTCAGCAAGTGTGCAGATGACACCAAGCTGTGTGGCACAGTCGACTTGCTAGAGGGCAGGGATCCATCCAGAGGGACTTGCACAGGCTGCAGAGCTGTGCCCAGG
>VWZE01022980.1:0-15645 GCA_013396675.1 Eubucco bourcierii | reverse complement strand
TCTGCTCCAAGCTAAACAGCCTCAGCTCCCTCAGCCTGTCCTCCTGAGGAACAGAAAGAGTTAGTGTTACGGATTTTATATCTGTCTTGTAATTTCTGTCTGTAACTCTCCAAATATAATTCTGTTTTTCACCAATTCATTTGAGAACTACATCTGTCTGCTCTTTAAACACTCAACAGTTGGAAACAACCTGTTTCTAGTCCTTGTCTAGAAAACTGCTGGTGAGCAAGGTCAAGCAAAGTTGGCTGTGTGGCAGGAACACCAGCAAGGGCTGGGAGCAGTAAACGCCCCATTAGCTGCCACCCTTCTCTGCAATAAATTCCAGCACTGGGTCACTTTTGTGCCTATCACCACTCCTTAAAGTGAAACAAGAAGTGCAGGAGAAATATAAAACAGGAGTTGATCAGCTACTTCTAGGCTGCTCCTGGAAACTACTACCATTGGCTGCAGTCTTGCTACTGGCTGGAAACGACATCTGAGCAACCTGTCCTATGAATAATGGCAATCCCAGTGCTGCTTTCATCTCCAGTAACTGCAGGACAATGCTGTTCCTGAGGTGGGGTGAGAATCCTTGCATCCATCATTTACAGTAATCATCTGAAGGCTGAAGTTCATTTTGGCAGATAAGTTCATAACCTGATCTGTGCTAAATGAGCTGTGCAAATGCTCTCACCAAGTTCAGACCAGTTAGGAACTACATTAAAATCAGGACTGAGAAGAGACAACAAAAAGTTATAGGTGACTCCCTCAGGGGCACCCATCTGCTAATCAGCCTCATTCCAGGAATTTTGCAGCTTTCCTGGGGCCTAAATGACTGATACCAGCAGAGAACTGCCAAGCTTAATACAACCTTCAGATTATTGCCTACTCCTGCTTTTCCGCTTGAGTATAAATGACACCACAACAAGGAGTCCAAGGCCAATTAAAAGATTTCAGGGCCCTGAGGACACTAAATGACTCAGGAGTACAGGTTGTGTTTTCCTTAATCCTCCCAGTAATGGGAAAAATGCTAGAAGAAACAAACACGTCCAAGACTTCAATACCTGGCTCCAAGCCTGTTGTCTCTGCCAGAATTTTGGCTTCTATATACCACAGAAGAGGGACTTTGAGACACAAGGTGTGCAGAGCCTTGATGGTATCTATCTAATGGGAGAAATGCTGCTTACTTTGCTCCTGAGCTGCCAGGACTGATTTGACAGCAAAGGAGGTTCCACATGGACATAAGGAAAAACTTTATCACTGTGAGGGTGACAGAGTCCTGCAGCAGGCTTCCCAGAGACTTTGTGGATTCCCCTCTGGAGATAATCAAAACTCTGCTGGATGTGTTCCTGGGTTACCAGCCCTCGGTGATCCTGCTCTGTCAGGAAGGCTGGACTGGATGATCTTTCAAGGTTCCTTCCAACCCCTAGTTGTTGCAGCTGCTGTTCTGCAGACAAGGGCAGCTGCTGGATGGTGTAGAGGGTGTCAGAGTCGGAGGCTGCGAAGAACGAAACAAAAACATTTCCAGCCTCCTGGCATGCTGGCATCCGTTACTGGGGAATGTGTTTAGCAGGACTGGACTCCTGGTTAAATGAAAGATAAGAAAGAGTACTTAAACAGCTACTCAGAGCAAGAAAGGAGATTGGGGGGTTTAGAGATTCTTAAGGACTTTGTTAGCTACTTCCTCTATTAAGGGCTTCTGGGACTACTTTTGTAAGACAGACTCAGCTTCTGTTATAGACACTCTGTAATGCTGGGGATTCTACAGTGCTGTAATAAAGGACTTCTGAGAGGGCTTCTGAGATTCTCTACTCTCTGCATTTCTGGAATTCCATTATGTGATGTAGCTTATATATTTGTCATGCCAATGACTCCTCAATAATCTGGGTTTTATTATAAGTAGTGTTCTGTGAGATGGATTTAAACTAGAATAGGTGGGGCAAGGTGATATTATGAGGAGAGCTGAAGATGAGCCAAGGCTGGCATGGTATCACCCAAAGGTGGCAATGTTAATGGGAGCACTGAGGGTTTAGGAGCACATCCGAAATATGCGTACACCAACTATGCAATCTTGTCCATGTCCTTCCTGTGTTGAATGCTTCACAGTTGGACACAGTACTTTGGGTGATGTCTCACCAGAGCAAAGTGACAGAATCACATCTCTGGCTCTGCTGACCACACTGCTTTTGGTGTAGCCCAGGATATGCAATGACACACATGGTGAACTGGAAGCATTTGCTTAACTACCTCCCTTGGCAACCTGACGCACTGTTCCAGCACCCTAAGGGTGCAGAACTTGTTCCTAACATCCAATCTAAATCCTGTCACTTCAGGCCTTTGTAAACAGTCCCTCTGCAGCCCCATTCAGGTACTGGAATGTCGCTATTAGGTTTGCCTGGAACCTTCTCTTCTACAGCCTGAGCAACCCCAGCTCCCTCAGCCTGTCCTTGTAGGAGAGGTGTTCCAGCCCTTCTGATCAACATTGACTCTCTCCATCAGGTCCCTGTCCTTCTTGTGTTGAGGGTCCCAGAGCTGGTCACAGCAGTGCAGGTGAGATCTCCCCAGAGCAGAGCAGAGGGGCAGGATCCCCTCTCTCCATCTCTGACCATGCTGGTTTGGATGTAGTCCAGGCTGCCACCAACCTTCTGGGCTGTCAGTGCCCATTGCTGGCTCCTGTCCAGTTTCTCACCCACCAGCACCCGCAAGTCCTTTGCCACAGGGATGCTTCCTATCACCACATGCCCCTCATGACTGATAATGAGGATTATTTCAGTCCAGGCTCAGGACCCTGGACTTGATCTTGTTGAACCTCATGAGACTGAAGCGCTTGATGCAGGTTGTAGGAAGGCATGAGGAGGGCTTTAGATTTTTCAGCAGGCCAGTTTAAATAGTAGTGACAGATTTGGGGCTTCTCCATTCCCTCAGTTAGAGGACCACAAGGATGGGAACAGTGATTTTCCATTTGTGGACACTGACATTAGAAGGAATCAGCAGTATGGGTGGAATGCCTGTGCCATGGGCAGTGAAGGAGGTAGCAGGCATTGCAGCTAGCTACTGAAGAAGGGTTTGTCTGGCCTCACCTTGAGTGCTGTGAGGAGTTCTGGACCTCACAATTCAAGAAGAATGTGAAGTACCGAAGTGTGTCCAGAGAACAGCAATGACAGCAGTTATAAGGCTGGAGGCATGTCCTAGGAGGAGCAGGGGAGGACTTTGATCATGCCAAGATGCTGTGCCAAGGCTGATGAGTGTACTTGTTGATCTCTACACCTTCCTAGGGGGTAGACATGGAGAGGGGGGTGCTGGTATTTTCTCCCTGAGTTTCAAGAACAGGACATGTGGAAATGGTTCAAATCTGCACCAGGGGAGATTCGAACTTGATATTTGGAAACATTTCCTTACCCATAGGCTGGTGAAACACTGAGAGCTGGGGAGGATATATTTATGGCTTCCATTGCCTAATAAAGACCTTCACTGCATTTCCCATGGTTTCAGCACATGCCACTGTGCTCCATTCTCCAGGCAAGTGAGGTTGGTGAGGTCCAGGTGCTCCATGGGAGGCTTCCTACTCCTGCCTACCTGGATGTTGCAGGGACCTTAGTTGCAAGACAATGGGATTTTAACCACCTAGAAATAAAATGACAGGCCATTAAGAAACAAATCCAGATCTTACGCTTTCCATTGCTAGGGCCTAACTTATTATTCGACATATTTAGTCATGAGTTAAATTCTTTTTGTTGAAACAAGCTCACTGGCAAACTGACAAAGGCCAGAAATACACTTGGAGACTTAACTGCTGGGACAATTTGACCACAAAAGCATTTCTTAAGACAAAACGAGTTTTCTGCATGGTAACCTCCCGATCTGTCCTATGGCAATAATTTCCTGGGGAAAACCAGAGAAAACTGAGCATGTGTCCATCCTGTATTTGAAAAAAATCTCCATAGGCAAGTAACTTCTCCATGTGTTGGTTTTGTTCTTACCAGCATTGGCACTGCTGAGCAGGATATGTTGGTGTGGGAGGTAGCACTCCCATACCCAACATAAACACAAATTTATGGCAAATAGTAAAGATGTATTGCAAATATTTTCACTTGTTTAAAGTTGTTCTTATTCTGTGATGAATCTTAAATCCCTGCCTTTCAGTTTCGGGGAGCCACATGAAAATGAGAAATACTTCAAATATATGTGTGGAAAAGAAACACATAGCACATGTGTCACAGTGATGTGCTTTGATATATAATATTTACGTGTATGTAGAATTTTCACCTACTAAATAAATAGAAATACCAGAAATGTAGCTTCCATTTCAGTCTTGAAGAAAAGCAATGGACCCTTTCCATTCAATGCTTTTGTAATTGAGGGGAGGACAGAAGATCAACAAGCCTTTTCTGAAGCCTTCCTGCTGAAGCTTCTCGGAGCTTTTCCCATGCATGCTGATCCCGATTCCTTGCTTTAACCAGGTCCTGACTGTGATGCTTGTTTTTCCCTTGTGAAGTTCTCTGCAGTATGCTCCTCTTCCCGTGTCTCTGGCTGACTACCAGCAGCAAGGGCAGGCTGTTTGGCCTGTAAAGGTGAACTGGGAGCTGAGGACAACAGCGAGTCAGGGGCAAAGCGGAATCATCATCACAGACTCTTAGAATAGCTCAGATTGGATTGGACCTCAGAGATTATCTCCTCAAAACCCTCTGCCATGCACAGGGACACCTCTCAACTAGACTCAGCTGTTCAGAGTTTCATCCAACCTGGCCTTAAACAGCCGCAGGGAGGAGGCATCCACAGCCTCACTGGGCAACCTGTTCCAGAGTTTCACTACCCTTGTGCTTCTGCCGAAGAGCTTCTTTCTAAGTTCCACCCTAACAGTTCTCCCTCAGCTCCAAACCGTTCTCCCTTGTCCTGTCTCCAGACACCCCCATGAAAAGTCCTTCTGCAGCCTTCCTGTAGGATCAGTTCAGCTATTGGAAAGGAGCTCTAAGGTACCCCCAAAGTCTTCTCTTCTGCAGGCTGAACAACTCCAGCTCCCTCAGCCTGTCTTCATAGCTCCAGCCCTTCTGTCATCTCTGTGCCCTCCTCTGACTATCTGTTGTGCTACTATGTGATGTACACTGAGAAACTGTTGCTCTGGAAATTATTAACAAATAAAACAGCAATAAACACTCTTTACTGTTTTATTTCAAAATACCTTTTTTTCATTTTCCACACCAAATTATGTTTTGCTGACCAGCTTCCACATGGAGCCTTTGATCTCCTGGTTACGCAAGGTGTAGATCATGGCATTAGTCAAGGGGAAGACAACTGTGTGGAAAAGAGCAACAACTTTTTCCATAGGGACAGCTTGAAAGGGTAAACCATAGATGTACATGGCTGGGCCACACATGATGAAAACCACAGTGATGTGGGAAACACAGGTGGAAGCTACTTTGTTCTTCACCTTGTTATGTGCATGGAGCTTCAGCAACAGGACAGTGTAGGAGATTGGGAGCAATATAAAGCACATGATTATAACAGCTCTGTTGTTAAGGAGCATCAAAAGCTCCTCTGTGTAAGTGTTGGCACAGACCAGCTTGACTACCTGATGGACATCACAGAAGAAGTTGTCCAGGATGTTAGGGCCACATAAAGGCAGATGGAAGCTGAGTGCAAATAGAATGATGCCGTGGATGAAGACCCCTCCCCATGCAGCTTCAACCAGGACACAGCACACACTCCTGTTCACAAGCCTTGTGTAGTGAAGTGGTTTGTGGACAGCTACATAGCAGTCATAGGCCATGGCTGCAAGCAGGAAATATTCAACTACTCCCAGGAAGTAGAGGAAGAAGATCTGGGCCATGCAGGCTTTGTAAGAAATGGTCTTATGGTGTGAGAAGAAGTCAACCAGCATTTTGGGTGGGGTCACAGAAGAGTAGCAGATGTCCAAGAATGCCAAATTGGTCAGGAAGAAATACATGGGTGATCCCAGCTGGGAGTCCCTCCAAATTGTGAGGATAATAAGGATGTTGCCTGGCAGAATTATCATATAGAAGATGATGAAGAAGAAAAAGATGGTCATCTGGACTTCCTGGCTTTGGGACAATCCCAGCAGAACAAACTCTGAAACTGTATAGTTCCTGTGCTCCATTTCTGATCTGCAGAACCTTAAAAAACAGACTAATAATGGAATGAAACAAAGACCACTGCAAAATCTGCAACTTCAGTCACACTTAGATTGCCTAAAATGCTCATTCTTTACCCATTTTCTGGCGTGAGAGAACCCTTAATCCTGAGATACTTGAAATCAGTGACTTAGCACACCATTGTCTCAGGCATTTTACTAGAAATATGACCTGGAAATGTCGACATTTTATCAGATGTTCTTTGTTTTCTCTGCGCTCTGGGAACTGGCACCTGGGTGGAATCTAAGTGGTAAATTATCAGCCCATTCTTCATGGACAGGCTAATTTTTGCAGATGACTTCATCTCAGTTAGTCATGTTTTACTGCCTCTGCAGTTGGCAAAATCAGGCAGGTCCTTCCAGGGAAGACAGATTTAATTCTACATATTTCCTACACCATGTTTACTACTCTGATGTTCTGATCACTTGGTTCACCTTCATCCAGTCTAACAGAATTCATCCCCTTCACACAATTTTTGATATTTCTTTGCATTTGGGAACTTTTCACTGATTCAGACAGTTTCTGAGTTAATACACTGTGGCCAAAGCTGCTCACATAGCAGTGGATTAAAGGATGTTACCTAATTTCCACAATCAGAAAACAAAGATATGCTATTTTTAAAAGTCCAGGTTAGTGATAATGCCCCAAAGCCAAGTACACAACAAGGGAAGAGAGACAAGAACTAAGTTTGGCATGCCAGTGGTTGTGAGGCAGCTAAGTAACTCAAGTACAAAGTCGCAGGTTTGCAGTGCTAAAAAAATTCTTGGCTATACCTGTGGAGGTGTAACTGTGTTCTTCAGAATGACTGACAGCTAGAAAGAGCTATACAAAATGCACTCTAAAATCACACAACCTAAATCACATCCAGGGATTATCAAAGGAAACCATCCAGAGTTCACCCACATCAGCAGGAAGGTCTCTTGGACAAATCCATGTGGCAGCTATAAAGTTGGTGCAATTAAAGAAGTTAAAATGTTTTTATACTGAATTCTCTACATATAGCCAGCTCAGGGAATNCCTTCTGCAGCCTTCCTGTAGGATCAGTTCAGCTATTGGAAAGGAGCTCTAAGGTACCCCCAAAGTCTTCTCTTCTGCAGGCTGAACAACTCCAGCTCCCTCAGCCTGTCTTCATAGCTCCAGCCCTTCTGTCATCTCTGTGCCCTCCTCTGACTATCTGTTGTGCTACTATGTGATGTACACTGAGAAACTGTTGCTCTGGAAATTATTAACAAATAAAACAGCAATAAACACTCTTTACTGTTTTATTTCAAAATACCTTTTTTTCATTTTCCACACCAAATTAT
The DNA here is from genome assembly GCA_013396675.1 of Eubucco bourcierii. Taxonomy (NCBI): domain Eukaryota; kingdom Metazoa; phylum Chordata; class Aves; order Piciformes; family Ramphastidae; genus Eubucco; species Eubucco bourcierii. The sequence goes on along the minus strand of VWZE01022980.1, from coordinate 8,213 downwards.
GTTTTGCTGACCAGCTTCCACATGGAGCCTTTGATCTCCTGGTTACGCAAGGTGTAGATCATGGCATTAGTCAAGGGGAAGACAACTGTGTGGAAAAGAGCAACAACTTTTTCCATAGGGACAGCTTGAAAGGGTAAACCATAGATGTACATGGCTGGGCCACACATGATGAAAACCACAGTGATGTGGGAAACACAGGTGGAAGCTACTTTGTTCTTCACCTTGTTATGTGCATGGAGCTTCAGCAACAGGACAGTGTAGGAGATTGGGAGCAATATAAAGCACATGATTATAACAGCTCTGTTGTTAAGGAGCATCAAAAGCTCCTCTGTGTAAGTGTTGGCACAGACCAGCTTGACTACCTGATGGACATCACAGAAGAAGTTGTCCAGGATGTTAGGGCCACATAAAGGCAGATGGAAGCTGAGTGCAAATAGAATGATGCCGTGGATGAAGACCCCTCCCCATGCAGCTTCAACCAGGACACAGCACACACTCCTGTTCACAAGCCTTGTGTAGTGAAGTGGTTTGTGGACAGCTACATAGCAGTCATAGGCCATGGCTGCAAGCAGGAAATATTCAACTACTCCCAGGAAGTAGAGGAAGAAGATCTGGGCCATGCAGGCTTTGTAAGAAATGGTCTTATGGTGTGAGAAGAAGTCAACCAGCATTTTGGGTGGGGTCACAGAAGAGTAGCAGATGTCCAAGAATGCCAAATTGGTCAGGAAGAAATACATGGGTGATCCCAGCTGGGAGTCCCTCCAGATTGTGAGGATAATAAGGATGTTGCCTGGCAGAATTATCATATAGAAGATGATGAAGAAGAAAAAGATGGTCATCTGGACTTCCTGGCTTTGGGACAATCCCAGCAGAACAAACTCTGAAACTGTATAGTTCCTGTGCTCCATTTCTGATCTGCAGAACCTTAAAAAACAGACTAATAATGGAATGAAACAAAGACCACTGCAAAATCTGCAACTTCAGTCACACTTAGATTGCCTAAAATGCTCATTCTTTACCCATTTTCTGGCGTGAGAGAACCCTTAATCCTGAGATACTTGAAATCAGTGACTTAGCACACCATTGTCTCAGGCATTTTACTGGAAATATGACCTGGAAATGTCGACATTTTATCAGATGTTCTTTGTTTTCTCTGTGCTCTGGGAACTGGCACCTGGGTGGAATCTAAGTGGTAAATTATCAGCCCATTCTTCATGGACAGGCTAATTTTTGCAGATGACTTCATCTCAGTTAGTCATGTTTTACTGCCTCTGCAGTTGGCAAAATCAGGCAGGTCCTTCCAGGGAAGACAGATTTAATTCTACATATTTCCTACACCATGTTTACTACTCTGATGTTCTGATCACTTGGTTCACCTTCATCCAGTCTAACAGAATTCATCCCCTTCACACAATTTTTGATATTTCTTTGCATTTGGGAACTTTTCACTGATTCAGACAGTTTCTGAGTTAATACACTGTGGCCAAAGCTGCTCACATAGCAGTGGATTAAAGGATGTTACCTAATTTCCACAATCAGAAAACAAAGATATGCTATTTTTAAAAGTCCAGGTTAGTGATAATGCCCCAAAGCCAAGTACACAACAAGGGAAGAGAGACAAGAACTAAGTTTGGCATGCCAGTGGTTGTGAGGCAGCTAAGTAACTCAAGTACAAAGTCGCAGGTTTGCAGTGCTAAAAAAATTCTTGGCTATACCTGTGGAGGTGTAACTGTGTTCTTCAGAATGACTGACAGCTAGAAAGAGCTATACAAAATGCACTCTAAAATCACACAACCTAAATCACATCCAGGGATTATCAAAGGAAACCATCCAGAGTTCACCCACATCAGCAGGAAGGTCTCTTGGACAAATCCATGTGGCAGCTATAAAGTTGGTGCAATTAAAGAAGTTAAAATGTTTTTATACTGAATTCTCTACATATAGCCAGCTCAGGGAATGACTATTTCCATTCTACCTTGTATCAGTTCAAATATTTTTCAAAACATTTCATTTTTCCTAGTTGTTTTCCAAGGCAGTTGAAGTCGTCACATTCAGAGTTCCACTGTTCTCCAGAGAAATCCCACAGTGATGTCTAATTGTCAAACAAAGTCAACAGAGCACTGGAAACATAAAGAAAACTCAATTATCTAAACACATCTGTGGAATGACTCCACCATGAGTCAGTGTGATGGCAGCCTGGAAAACAGTGTCCATTAGCCTCATGAGAAGTAAGCAGGCAACACCTCAAGCTCTTGTGCTGCAATGGGCCTGTGGCACTTCTCTTCCTCAATGTTGTTATCAGCCCTTCCTGAGTTGTGTGTGAATGCAAGACAGTTGAGACCTAAACTCCCCTAATCCCTCCATCTCTCTCCGTCTTCCTAAATTGTTTCCAAGTACTAACGGCTCTTCAGCTACCCAACTCCCAACTTCACTGCACACCAGGACTCTGAAGTGTTTGCAATGCCAGCGTTGAAGTCTCACAAACACCTGCTAATAGCCTAAACATGCATCTCCCTTTTGGGAGCACTGTTGCTAGTCTGAGGTCTTGCTGCCCTAGCCATGAATGTGCTCCTACACACCCATGTGTTTAGCACTGCTCTGCCTGTACCACAGCTTCAGCTCTTCTCAACACTAGAGTCACTCTTTGGTCTCCCTGCCTGATTGTCGGCACTGTCACCAGAAACTGCAAGAAGACTGCCAGTGACCTCAGCTGCTTCACTCACCAGCTGATGGCAGAGGGCAAGCATCGTGTGCCAAAGGATGGAGAAGATTCTGTCTCTTGGTGTCCTCTAGGCCTTCTTCAGCTCTTCTGAGCTTGCAGCTATTTCTAGTTCCAGGGTTGGAGCTTACATAATGGTGGCAGCAGCAGCTGTGAGTCTGGAGTGCTCAGGGAGGCTAATAAAAGCTTTAGGTGCATCACTTTGTTTACAATAATTTATTCGTACTGATTAAGTATTTTTTAAGCATATATTATTCCTGGATCAGGTGACCTCCAGAGGTACCTTACAACCTACGCAGGATTAATTCTGCTTTTACAGGTCTGACAATCTTTGCCTTTGGGAAACAAATGAACCCAAACCCTCTGATTTCCTGTATTCTGTAGAATTTCTCATCTGAGAGCAAACAGAATGGAAAACTTTCATCCAGAACTCCCCAGATCCCTTAATTTTCTGTATCTTATGAGTATCCAGGACAAGTTGTCTATTGTCCACTGACAAAGAGACTTTTAGGGAGTGTAAAACAAAGACCTCCAACAGCTTTCCCCATGCCCCACCCTACTTCTCTCTCTCCATTTATCACATTCTTCATTTCCCCAAAATGTTTCTTTTGATTTGTCCCAGGACCATATTAAAGAGGTCAAAGGAATCAGGACTAGGAGGTGCTTCTTTCTTTTCACAGCCTACAGAGTGAGTATCTCAGAGCTAGAAAAATACCACCTGCATGGCTCCAGCTAGGTGCAATCAAACCCACTGTTTATTTAGCCAGTATTACTTGTTACACATGATGCATACACAGATGGATAGTAACTAACCCCCTCTTTAATGGTGCCAAACAAACTCAACACATACTTTTAAAGGGCCTTTCAGAAGCTGAATTTAGGAAGCAGCACAACATAACAGTGCTGAAGATTGGGTTTGTGATTTTGGAGTGAAGCAACAACTGCAGCAGCAATACATCAAATGATGTGTTTAGCTGTTTTCTAGGACTTCTGAGGCTTTCTTTAAGACCAAGGTAACTCAGTAGAATTTACCTGGCCTGCATGGTTAACAGAAATGCAACTGCTGATTTTTACGCTGGTATGCACAATATGGTTTTAAACTAGAGGCCTGTGGTTGGCTGGTTAGGGTAACACACATGCACACATCCATTAACATACATGTTCAGACATCACAGAATCACAGAATGCAGCTGGTTGAAAGAGATCCTTACTAAACCATGTCCCTAAGCATCAGGTCCACAGTTGCTTAAATACCTCTGGGGATGGTGACTCCACCATTGCCCTGGGCAGTACATCCCAATGTTTGAGAACCCTTTCAGTAAGGAAATATTTCCTAACATTCAGTTTGAACCTCCCCTGTTGCAGCTTGCAAGCATTTCCTCTGTTTCTAGGGTTTGGGTTGACTTTATCAACTAAATTTAAGGCAGCCATGTTAAAGGAAGTGGTTTGTGTTGAAAACATGGTGGGACATCAGGGACAAGGAGGACATCATCCCTCTGTACTCAGAACTGCTGAGACCACATCTTAAGTGTTGTGTTCAGTTCTGGGTCTTTCACCACAGGAAGGACATTGAGGGGCTGAAGCACCCAGAGAAGGGTGCTAAGACTGGGGAAAGCCCTGAAGCACCTGGCCCATGAGGAGCATCTGACAGAGCATTGTTCAGTCTGGAGGAGAGGAGGCTGAGAGGAGACCTCATTGCTGTCTACGATTCCCTGGAGTGAGCTGTTACAAATAAGGGGGAATAAGGAGAGAAATTAATAATACCTTATATATTTATTAAATTGTGTCTGCCTCCCACATAACATGATACAAAGGGTATGAGGGTTGGGTAGTTCAGTTTGGGGTTACCTTCACGATAGGAATGGTTAAAAATAATTCAGGAATAGTATTTGGAAAAGATAGATTCAAAAGCAATAATATTGTCTTGCTTACAAAAGGAAGGAACTTCTTGCGGACTTCGGGAGCATATCAGATGCTCACAATTGCTGATTATGGGAATTCCTCTTCTTGTCCCTTTTTGTAGGAAGATCCTCCTGAACTGCTACAGCTGCTTGCTTCACCTGTGTGGTGAGGGCAAGACCCAAGGGAGCAAACTGGCTGCTCACCCCTGCTCATAAAGCCCCCTGGTTTTGTCAACTCTCACAGGAGAACATTCCAAAGCCAGACAAAAGAAGTAGGCACCAGGAGGAGATGAGGATCTGTTCCTTTTCCCAGACATGGCCCAACACAAGGTCTGTATCTTACCGTGCCTGGCAGAGCACATGACTTGGGGGAAGGGCTCATGTGAGTCCACCGACCCACAGCCCACAGCAATGGCAATGTGTGGAGATAGCTCAAAATCTTCATACATCCTTATTGCCTCAGGTACTCTTGGTCATGACACAGACAGCATAAAGGTGATAAATCCACCTAAAATGTCTTGGTGAATCTAGTTGATGTGGTATAACCTAAATAAAATAAAAGCTTTTAGTTTTGATGGATATGTCTGAATGTTACTTCTGGTTACACTCTAGAGACCAAAATCTTTAAAATTTACAGTGTTGATTTTTTTCTGAAATATAAATTAGAACAAATTTTTAAGGTAAAGATGCCTCAGAGTAGTTCCATAGAAAAACAATGATCAGAAAATAGTTTGCTGCAAAAAACAGTTTCTGTCCTTCTGACTGTACTCCTTAGCTGCAGGGCTAGTGTGAGTGGAGTCAGTGACTGTCAGGTTTCCCTGCCTGCAATCACTGTCCTGCACCCACTCACCCCAGCAGTCTCAGAGTACCTCATAGAATCCAAGAGTGGCTCAGGTTGGAAGGGACGTCAGAGGTTATCTACACCAACCTACCCACTGTGGGCAAGGACAGCTCTCAGCTGGACCAGATTGCCCAAGGCCTCATCCAACCTGGCCTTGAACACCCGCAGGGAAGAGACATCCACAACGTCCCCGGGCAAGCTGTTCCAGAGTCTCACCACCTACATACTGCAGAACTTCTTCCTAGACCACAGTCTAACCCTGCTCTCAGCTTCAAACCATTCCCGTTTGTCCTGTCTCTGGATGCCCTCATGCAAAATCCCTCTGCAGCTTTCTTGTACAATCACTTCAGGCAAATCTAAGGTCTCCTGGGAGTCTTCTCTTCTCTGGGCTGAACAAACCCAGTTCCCTCAGCCTGTCCTTACAGCAGAGGTGGGTTCCTCTGGGCTCTCACAGCTCTCTGTCCTTCTTATGCTTGCACGCCAGAACTGAAAGCAGTATATGAGGTGGAGTCTCACAAGCAGGTTTCCAGATCTTGTCTGTGACTCTAAACCCCTCATGTTTCTTACCCCACTGACCACAGGGATCTCTTCCCATAGTGTGCTCATTTGTTTTAAAAAAGTTGATCTTACCTTCTTCCATCATGGTTTACCTGATACAGGCAATCCTAGTCCAAAGGAATGTTGCAACCAGAGTGGGACCAAACCACTAAGACAGATGCTGTCAGACTGCATTAACTGCTCCTTTGGATTATAACTGCACAGTGCAACCAAAACTTTAGTGGCTGTGGGCAGTGGGTGATCAGGCACAATGTGCTCATGGGAATAAAACAGGTCATAGATATCTTAATGAAGTCACTGACATGTGGAAGTGTTATTCAACGTGTGAATGAACAACTGTAGAGATGCTGTAGGCAACAGTCATCATACTCTAGGGAAATGGGACGGAAACAAATGTATAGAAGTCTTAAACAAGGCAGCAAGAACAAAGATAGGAAAGGGGAAATCATAGATTATCTTTTCACATCAAATTATCTTCTCTTTGCTTCCTTTTCCCATTTGGTCTCCCTCCAGGGATCCTACACTATTGCTCCTGTTTCTCTCTCTCTTAAATTCAGTGCTCAGCATACCAGACCCTTCATACACCTTTCTATACACAAAGTCTTTTTCCAAGCCAGCAGACAGCAGAAGTTCCTCATTCCTGTTTCACTTTTCTCTCTGTGTCCCTGTTACCCACCCATGATGTGTGAAACCTTCCCTTCTCCCATCTGGAGATGCAGGACATTGTACATATCCTCAGACAGCCTCTGTGCTCCTGCTATGCTTTCTCAGCATCTCTGTGAACTCCTCTCGTCCTCATAAAATATTTCTTTCAGTTTCACATCAGTTCCTCTCTGTACTGCTCAGATGGTCAGATTCGCTTGTGCTGTGGCAAATAAACCTTGCTGGCTGCTGTTTGCTTTCTGTTGCAGAGCCCAGTGGCCTGACTCAGGCTGTCTGAGTGGCTGGCAGGGACAAAGGCAGTTGGGACATTTCATTGATGTTTATGCATCCCCTTGCCTGGGGGGGCAGATCTTCTGTCTCGATAGAATCCACAGGATGAACCAAATCAAGGACTGCCAGTAAGTTGTGGCTTGTGCCATGGTTGGGTAACTGAAGAACTTAGGTGAATCCATTCCTTCCTTATGCTGTTCGGATTTTCATTTGGAATAACAAACAGAAACTGCTGAGGAGTGCTGTGACAGCTCTGCCTGCTGTCTGCCACTGCTGGGAAACAGATGGCAGGAAGCAGCAGGAGCTGCCTGCTCTGCAAGGGAAGGAAAACCAGTGGCTGAGAGTGACCATGAGGTGGACAGGAGCAGCCCACTTGACCAGTAGAGGCAGAAGTCCCACAGCACACACACAGAATAGAGCAGAGCAGAATCACTGACAGTAACCAGTCATCCAACAGCCCAGGGACTGCCAGAGGGAAAGGGATCCCAGAGACCACAGCACCACTTAGCTCAGTGTGGTAAGTGGTAACACAGTGATAACAGAGAGCTGCATGAGGGCAGTGTTACACCTACACACACAGAGGATTACTGAAATCTGCCAAAATTCCCATCCCAGGAGAAGGCGACACTCTCCAGCCAACCTCAGGACCAGGTGCTTGGGTGACACCACCGTGTGACAGCTCCTTCTGAGCATCTTGTGTCATCCTGTGGTGACACCGCAGCAGTGTCACCCTCCTATATCTCCTGCAGTAGATGTCAGTGCAGGCTACCCATCAGAAAGCTCACAGTGATATCAGCCCAGCAGCTGCAGATGTTGTTCTCTTGTCACTTGCTGATTCAAGACTGTTCATGTCTTGTTTGTGTGGTCCTCTTTGCCATGGCTGACTGCATCCAGTGCTATTCCCTACCACATGGTGTCAAAATCAGCACATAAACCTGGGCAGGATGAAGGGGCAGGGTTCTGACCTTTGTTTTGCTGAGAAATTGTTGTGTGTGATGAAGCTCTGCTCTCCTGTGGGTGCTGAACATCTGACTGTCAGTGGGAAAAAGTGAGTGAATTCTGTGTCTCATGTTGCTGGCACAGGTGCTCCTTGCTTTCCCTACTGAACTGTCTTTATGTCAACCCACTTTGGTTCTTCTAGTGCTCTCCCCTAGCCCTCCACGAGGGGAGTGAGCAAGTGGCTGTCTGAGGTATAATTGCCAGGTGAGGTTCCACTAGCAACTGCATGGGTCACTTTGGATAATCCTGCATGACCAATTTG
>VWZE01022977.1:0-53258 GCA_013396675.1 Eubucco bourcierii | reverse complement strand
TTTTCCAGTTTGGTGACCAGGATGTCATGTGGGACAGAGTCAAATGCTTTACTCAGGTCCAGGTAGATGACATCAGCTGCCTTTCCCTTGTCCACTGTCGCTGTGACTTCATCATAGAAAGCCACTAAATTTGTCAGGCAAGATCTGCCCTTGGTGAAGCCATGCTGGTTCCCACCAATCACCTCTGGTTTGTTTTCCATTTGCCTTAGCAGGACTTTCAGCAGGATCTGCTCCATGATCTTGCCAGGCACAGAGGTGAGGCTGACTGGTCTGTAGTTTCCAGGGTCATTCTTTTTACCCTTCTTGAAGATGGGTGTTATGTTTGCCCTTCTCCAGTCAGCAGGAACTTCACCAGTCTGCCATGACTTTTCAAATATGATGCACAGTGGTTTGGCAACTTCATCTGCCAGTTCCCTCAGGACCCGTGGGTGGATCTCATCAGGCCCCATGGACTTGTGCACATCCAGTTGTTTCTTTGCCAGTTCACATCACCTTGAATAGCTCTCCCAGACCTAGACACCAGATTTCTCTGTCAACTGCAGCTACTTATCCTGTAATTGGCTCTTGGCTGGGCGATTTAGGACCTTAGTTTTCTCTTGTTCAGTGTTATTGTCTCCTTTATATTGTGTGGCCGGAATTGGCTCAAGGAAAACAGCCTCTCCTGTTTAATCTTTAGCTTCTTGGCTTCTCTAACCACTTCCACAACCTACCCCTGTTTAAGCTGTAGGAAGTCACAGGAGAATCGTAGGCCTGTGGCTATAGGCTGAAGAACAAAGGAAATTGGTTCAGCAATGTCACCATTTTAATTATTTTAGCACTACTCAGTGCTCTGCTTTTTATTCATTTTCAGAAACAATAAATAATACAATCTTGGTGTGACTGGAGACTGTGACTCTAGGGGAAACCATTCCCTGGCTTAGCTGTTTCTCCCATAGTGTCAAGGAGCACAGGCTAAACTGTGCAGGTTTATTGGTACCTTTGACTTATCCTCTCACTGTGGAATTTAGAGGTTGATTTGCCAACTGAGAGACTGCACTGTGGTCACTATTGATTCTCAAGTGTTTTGCTGAGTATGGGTTAAAAAGGGTCTTGGAAAATTCTGCCTGAAGAAAGTTTAGTTTGAAATGACAGCGGTGTGCATTGTGGCCAACCTGTCAGGAAACAGAGGGGAATAGCTGCACAAATAGCTGTTATCTTAAGGATCTGGAGAAGTGACAACCACCATTATTTGGGGAGGATCCCAGTGAAAGTCATAATTTTCTACTAAGGAGCAGTTCTGCAGTATTTCACCTTGAAGAATACCAGAAGCTCCATTTCCCTGGCCCTCATTTTCTGTCCTGGGAGCCTCTGTGATCACAGCTATCTGCTGGATGACACTGAGTACCTTTTGGTTTGAGGGTTATCCTGTATTGAGTGAGGAAGGAAATGTGCAAGTGAGGGACATAATTGTCTCTATTTAATGCTGCTGTAAAATTTGGGGGGTTTAAAATTTTATATATTGCCTGGTTTTGTTCACTGCTGGTATAAAGAATCTCAGTTCTTCAGCCCAGCAATGCTCAAAGCGTGTGCTTCTGGGAGGCAGAAGAACCTGTCTGAGGGAATGTCCATAGAAAGCTGAGTGTGGTTATCTGTGCAGCCAGAAACACCAGCAGCAGCACTGGGGCTGAGGGTGTTCTAACAAGAATTTGGTTGGTGGTAACCTCAGAGAGCAGGACAGAAGTGGCACATGGCTGCTAGACTGAGCCACCTGAAGTGTTGCCAGTTGCTTTGCAATGTCAGTGAGGGATAAAGTATGGACTGAGGGAAGGGATACAAGGGATCAATGTTGAGAAATACTGCTGTAGCCATAGTATAAGAACTGCAGAAGTAGCAATGCAGACTTGCCCACCTTGTTCCTTGTACCTGGGGATACTTCTCCTGCAGCTAAAAGCTAATAATTAATTTTCTTTATGTTTATACTACATCATTTCTGTGGAGATGGGTGCCAGTTAGTACTGCCTGTGCTGCCACCTCTAAAAATGTGGACTTGCTATATCCCTGACTCTGTTCTTTGTACTCTTCCTCTCACTGGAAAGGAAAAAAATTCTCTATTGAAGTAGCTAAACTCAAAACATGGACACAGCTGGGAAATCTGAGCATGTCCAGCCAAAGCAGCACATAAAGCACATATGCTTTAGCAAAATGGGGTTAGAAAAAGCTGAAAAAGATTGTCAGCCAGTGGTGCAGACCTGGCAGAACTATCCATGTGGCATTGCAGGGATGGAAGCATTTGTCCTCTATGTATCGGCTTTTCGCAGCACTCATTGCCCAGGGCACCTCGTACAAAACAGGGACTCTGTTACTAAGGCCCAGGCACATGAATACAGGGCCACGCCGAGGGGAGACAAAGCCACTCCTTAAAAGCAGTCACAGAAAACTTCTCCTGAAGAGAGCAAAATGTGTCCTTAAGAAGAAAGGCGTTAGGGAGAAAGATAAGGTGCAACAACTAATTGGAATGCACAGAGCAATTATTCTTTTTTATTTTTTTTTCCCCTCCTGTTTTAGGAAACAATGGAGCAGCAATGCCAAGGTGTAGGAGAACATCTGTGAAGTGTGGAGGCTGCAGATGTTCAGCTCCATATCCTTGCTTTGTGTGGTTGGAAAAAGCAACAAGAAAATGCAGTGGTTCCAGAGTTCATAGATCCCCATGGGCAGAGATTACTTTTATACTGTTTCTGGCATCAGAGAATTTTCAAAGTCTAGAAGACTCTGTCTCTTCTATAACTTAGTGCCTACTTCATGATGAAAGAGACAAAGCTAGGAAAAATAGTTGTCCCACGTGAGTTAAAAACTCAGTCTCCTGTATCTGAAGTTACGAAATCCTGTACTGTGTCTCATGGAGTGGGATGGGAGGATCACCTACCTTAGCACTTCCAGAAATTTCTGCAGCTTAGCACTAGCACTTTTTGAAGGAATGGCTGCATGCAGAACGTATTGGAGTCAGTGCTCTGCAGAGAAGCAAAAAATTGCTGAGCAATGACTGGCAGCAGCTGGTGCGATTGCCTGCAACACACTTCTGTAAGAACTCAGCATATTCTTGAAATGTGAGAGCTGCTGCCTTGGGGGGAAGAGCTTGTCAGCAGTGTGCTACCATCACATCAGTGTGGCTATATTATAGAGTCTTGTCCGAGTTTTCTTTTTCTTTCCCCTCTGCACACCTACTTGAAGCACTGCTGCAAGTGCCTTTCCCCCTTGATACAGCAGAGCAGAACCTTTCTATACAGCAATCTGTTGCACTGTCACCAAGAACCTATGTTAGTTGTGTTGCTTGCTGGATACTGGAAGGTTGTAACGAGGAAAACAGGATAGGTTCTTTGAAACTGTTCAGAAAGGACATGTGTTCTGCAGCTTTTGCTGCCTGCATGATAATTACCTTGTAGCAAGTGCTGTTCCTGGTTAAAGATTCATGACTGTCTTTGAGGCTTCTCCCTCAGGCCTGCAGATTTCAAGTCTGGCTGGCAGTAAAGATCCTTCTGGCCTCTGTCCCTTATTAGCTCTCTACCTAAAGTAGACACTAACGTGTCAGAAATTCAGGGAAGATTTGACTATTAGGACAATGGTAAATTACCATCAGTGTCTGGATCCTATTATATGAGACACATGCTTCTAGTATGTTTTTATTCCCTTGAATTGATAGTCCCTCATATGTACACAGGCCATACAGTACTGTGTGACCATATTGCACCTGATGGAAAAAAGAGAATACACAGATTCACAGAATGTTAGGGGCTGGAAGGGACCTTGAAAGATCATCAAGTCCAACCCCCCTGCAAGAGCAGGATCACCTTTTTTTTCTTTTTTTTTTTTTTTTAACAGTCCAATTTTTATTTTTGCTATGTTTTTTGTCCCACTTCTCCCCCATCTCCTTCCTTTCCTCTCCATCTCCTCTTTCCCCCCCCATCTTCCTACTTTTCTTTCCATCTCTTTCCTTTCCATCTCTTTTCTTTCCTCTCCATCTTCTTCTTTCCCCCAATATTATAATCATAGAATCAGCTAGGTTGGAAGAACCCTCCAAGCTCATCCAGTCCAACCTATCACCCAGCCGTATCCAATCAACTAGACCATGGCACTAAGTGCCACATCCAAACCCGCCTTGAACACCTCCAGGGACAGTGACACCACCACCTCCCTGGACAGCCCATTCCAATGCCAATCACTCTCTCTGTCAGGAACTCCCTCCTAACATCCAACCTAGACCTCGCTTGGCATGGCTTGAGACTGTCCCTCCTCATTCTGTTGCTGGTTGCCTGGGAGAACAGACCAACCCCCACCTGGCTACAACCTCGTAAAGGCCAGGGGGCTGGGCGGGACCCTGGTTAGGTGGAATAGAGTGTTGATGGTCACTCTCCTTTTGTTTTTGAGGTCCAACCAAAGGTTTCTATTCAGCCAGGCTGAAACAGGTCTTTGTCTGGAAGGACTGATGCTTTCAGCCTGTGCAGTAATGGAAGTGTCCTCATTCCTTGTTCTTGTCATAGACATGTGGATGCTTTTATGTCATGTCCAGAAGTACTGATGTGTTTCTGGTGGATTTTAAAAGTAGATACATGCTAGGAAATGCTACAGGTGGAAGGGGAAAAAAAAGGTTTTCTCTGACACTGCCTCAGTGTTATTGGTGTGTGATCAAAAGAAAGGACTGACCTGATTTTCTGCAGTGCTCAGCACCCACACATCCCAGTGAAGCTGATGAGAAGTGCAGAAGCTTACTGTTTTTGAAACCAAGCCCAGAATGTGACTCATAATGCTGTGAAGGAGATACTTGACAACTAAATGAAAATATACACAGATAAAAGGTACCAAAGCATTTCTGTTGAACATTTTATTGTGAAGTGACCTTTCGGGTGGTGTTTCTGACACAAAGATACAACTGTTGCATTAGCTCTTACAACAGCTTCATTGAAACAATACTTCCTATATTCTGAATAGAGCATCTCTGTATGTAGAGAAGACAACAGCTATATGTTGTAAGCACCTATATTTTGGATCAGGCCTTTGCAAGATCCTAGTCGTGGCTCTGATCTACGGAGAGTAAAATTCATTTGGGCTCAAACATTCTTACCTATTTGAACTTGATGTTGTGGTCTGTGTGTTGCTGCTGCACACTGATCTTTCAGTTAGCTGTATTGCCATGTCTGCAACGCAGCCTATATCTTGAAATGATGAATCTTCCCAGGGCATGGAGGAGGAGGAGGCACAAAGCCAACTGGGCGAGGTACTTTGTCATGCTGAGCAACCTCTGCAACTGCTCTCCGTGCTACGGATTTTGCTGAAAGCAGGGAAGTAGAAAACTCTGAAGAGAAGGATTCAGATGCAAGAGGGCTGTTGTGGGAAAGCCTAAGATTATGGTTTATGAAGCCTTGCACAACTCCAGGTACCAGTCCTGCTGCTGTATCTTGACCCGATGGAGAGTAGGTAACTCCAGGCTGGGAGAGAAAAACAGTTTGTGCTCAGTGACTTGAGGCTTACAATACACAGGTCATTGATACCTTACTAGATGCCCTGCTCCTAACTAGATACAGGCCTCCAACCCAGGTGCAAAATGTTCCTCTCAGTCATAGAAGTTTAATTGCATTTGAACATAAATACAGGACCCCAGGAATATATTCAGTGGATCACTCATGCCAAATTCTGTGATCTTTCAGGGCCACCTGTGCAGCTGATGAAACGTTCAAGACCAGTTCTCTTATTCTTTCTTTCCTATACCTCCTAGACAGCTAATTACTGTTGTGTTACCAATAGTTCTGGGCCATAGGAAGTATTCAGCCACCACCTATCTCTTCTGAGACGTAATGGAGGCTAAAATACTTGGCGAGCACTCAAGTCCAATGCGTGTATCTTTCCCTCCTATTGCTATAGCAGTGCAGGTCAGACTTCCTGAATTCAGTACAGTTTAAGGTCTACTAGCAAAAAACCCAGCTGATCTAATCTACAAAAAATGGCTCCCTTATGTTTTACATCTGTCTGCCCCATCCCCCTAACTGAGCACAGTTTGGTTCCCTTTGTCCTGCCAGATGGCTGGGAGGACAAACTGTGTCAAGCTTGGATGGCAGAGGTGACAGTTCTTGGCACAGAAATCCATAGTATACCATGAGCTATTTTACCTTGGGGTTTAGGATACAAAGTTAAACTCATCATAGCTAGCTAAGGCAGTCTACTGTAGGAGAGGTAAACTCAAGGTGATTGCTTATAACAGTACTGGTAGACTGAAATACTCTAGAAAGGAAGGGAGTGTCTCATTTGGTACCTGATGTCCATAGAGCTGGCAGTTGACTTGGAGTTCTTGTGAGGGTCTTATTACCTTTGTTGCTGTGCAGAAACCAAAATTCTGGCAAAGCAGAACACAGTCAAGAGAAAGTAGTTTCAAAATAGAGGAGACTTGCTTTACAATTTAAAATGTCATTGTATATAGAAATAGCTAGATCTCATGTTTTATCTGAGCAGTAATGTGCTTCCTTCTCAGTCTGTTGGATTCAAAAGCCAAGCTGTTTTCATAGAATCATAGAATGGTAAGGTTGGAAGGGACCTCAAGGATCATCTACTTCCAATCCCCTGCCATAGACAGGGACACCTCCCACTAGCACAGGTCACTCAAGGCCTCATCCAATCTGGCCCTGAACACCTCCAGGGAGGGAGTATCCACGACCTCCCTGGGCAACCTGTTCCAGTGTCTCACCACCCTCACTGGAAAGAATTTCCTCCTAACATCCAGTTTCAATCTCCCCTCTTCCAGTTTAAACCCATTGCCCCTTGTCCTGTCGTTGCAGGACCTTGTAAATAATCCTTCCGCAGCCTTCCTGTAGGCCCCCTTCAGATTCTGGAAGGCTACTATCAGGTCCCCTCGAAGCCTTCTCTTCTCCAGGCTGAAGAGCCCCAACTCTCTCAGCCTGTCCTCATAGGAGAGCTGCTCCAGCCCTCTGAGCATCTTTGTGGCCCTCCTCTGGACCTGCTCCAACACTTCCATGTCCTTGCTGTGCTGAGGGCTCCAGAACTGCACACAGTACTCCAGGCGGGGTCTGAGGAGAGCAGAGTAAAGGGGCAGAATCCCCTCCCTTGCCCTGCTGGCCACGCTTCTCTTGATGCAGCCCAGCACTCGGTTGCTGTCTGGGCTGCATGTGCACACTGCAGGCTCATGTTGAGCTTTTCATCAACCCAGAGTAACCAGCAATTTTAACGTGTAACCAGCAAATAAGTTAAACTCTTGTGTTGTTCTAGAGTAAGATCTGAATGGCATGTCTGGATGGCTAAGATAAGCATGTCTGGATATGAGGGAGGGAAAAATATATAGGAATCTAGGTAAAAGGTTCCCAGCCACTAAAGCTCTCTAGGACTCAATTTCAAGAGAAACAAGAGAAGAATTTTAGCATGATAAAGTGTACAGCATAATTTTCAGGAGCTTATGTATCAGGACAGAGCACACTGACAGCACTTAAATTACAGGAAGGTAAAAGAGTCTGCCCTTTTGTTACGTGTTTCTGCACTGCCCAGTACAAAGAGCCTGATTTTCTCAGGTGCTCATGTTAAGAAAACTAATCAATATTATCTGTTCTGTTGATTAAAAATATAATGTGTTAAGGACACCTTGGTCTTCAAGCCTTTTTGAAATATATTCAGATGCATCAGGATTTAGTCCATATACCTCAGAGAGGAAAGCAAAGTCAGATTTAGCTTTGGGAATTATACATTCAGACTCACATTGTGATGGCATACAGCTCTTGCGCTTTCAGCCTCACAAAGATGTATTCCTGCTCAGGTGTGAGTGCAGCAGAGCATGCTGCTGAGAGATCAGGACTGATGTGCTGGCATACTCACCGACTGGTCATCAGGCAGCAGCTGACAAGCCTCCACATTAGCTTCTTCTGTTGAGCAGTTTGTGGCAGCCACGGCAAACTCGACAAAAACAATATGCGCTGGGTGATACTGATAAAACAGGAACATTGTTTAACTGCCTTTGCACTGTGAAACTGTAGAGCTGCTTGAGAAAAGATAAAAGGCGAATGCTGTGGCTTCTAGCTCTGCATCTCCTACTGAATTGAAAGGGATTCCTGTGGCTAAAACGACACAAAATGCTTGGGAAATGACGAGCGGTTCAGCAGGGCAAATTAGAACAAACAAAATCTGTTTGCAAACGTAACTAGTTAGCGCTGCACAATTACCACAGGAGAAAGATTCTGTTTACGTGGAAGGCTAGACACAGTTCTAGCAGTTACCTGTATCTTGGCTCTGCCAATCTCAAGGAGCTTGAGGTAAGCACCGGCATTTTTGCTGTTGTAATCACCAAGTGCTTCTGTAACAGTTGCCAGTACCTCAGTGTTATTCCAGAGCGCTAACAGTGGACAGTTAGGGCAGACTTGGCGAATGTCTTCATTTGAATCTGCAAGAGGAATCAAACAGATTACGTTTTGACCAGATTTTAGGTTGTTTTGAAAAGCATTATAAACCTATTCAGTCACATAAAACAGTGTTCCACAGTCTGTTCCAAATGACAGTGGAAGGAATTTTTGCAGTACAGGCTACAGATGGCACTATTACACATGACTTTTGCAATCCAAGCCTTTCGGCAAGCAAAAGTGCCGTGGACTTCAACAGTACATTTTGAACGTTCTTACTTGGGCTTTAATCAATTCTTTTTCTGGCAAACTATCCATGATACCAATTAAAAGATGTCTCAGCTCATGCAATGAGTGGTGGAAAAATGAAGATGAAAAAAATGAATTGTGTTTGTGCAAGTGTGTTGGTTCCTTCACTCACCAGTGCTGGAAGTAGTACAGAGGACATCTTGTGTAAAGCAAAGAGAGCTCACACAAAGGAAGTGGAATAGAGATTCTGCTTCCCCGTGGCAATATTAAAAACACTGGTTTAATAAATAGGCAACATCTGACAAAAAGACTCTGAAAATCAACAAGCTCAAGTAAACTCAGATCAACAAGCAATCAAATTCTTCAGCTAAACTCTGAGTGAAAAGCCTCAGTACCAGCAATCTCTAGGTCAAATCTGGAACTTTCTTATGGTATCTTAATTGCCATAGTAAAGAGCAGCAAAGAGAGAAGGCTGCATTTGTAGGGGAATGAAATCAGTAAAAGAGAAAAATTGCTCATCAGCTGGGTTTAGAAAAATCCATTAACTATCATCCTTTATGCCATACCTATAAACAGTGTTTTGAACCAGAAAAGCTTGTGAACTACAACCACCGCTTTAATAATACTCCAGCCTCTAGATTAAAACCTGAACAACAAAGTCTTTACCTGCATTCGAGTGGCATTTACTAGCCAGTACAGATAACTCTCCATTCACCTTCTGCAGTTTGACATCACAGTCACCCTCCACTGCCTAGAGAGAGAGAAAACTTAAAGGGTTACATCATTTGGATAAATAGGAATTTCTGGAAAGGGCAACTATTATTAAAATCAAAAGACCAGATCCTGGCTGAGTGTTCCTGGCAAAATTAACCTGACTGCAAAGATGCTGCCAGGTATGTCCTGTTGTCTGTGATTTGGTAAAATAAAAAGACCAGAGCTGCAAAATTTTGATCCAAATCTGGATTTCAAGCATCAGAAGTGCCATGGTGCCCAATTTATGGACATCTGGTTCAGGTTCAGAGTCCAAGGGGATGGAGCTCAACAAATCCAAGTGCCAGGTGCTGCACTTTGGCCACAACAACCCCATGCAGAGCTACAGGCTGGAGTGGGAGTGGCTGGAGAGCAGCCAAACAGAAAGGGATCTGGGGGTGCTGATTGACACCCGCCTGAACATGAGCCAGCAGTGTGCCCAGGTGGCCAAGAAGGCCAACGGCATCCTGGCCTGCATCAGCAAGAGTGTGGCCAGCAGGAGCAGGGAGGTCATTCTCCCCCTGGACTCTGCACTGCTTAGGCCACACCTTGAGTCCTGTGTCCAGTTCTGGGCCCCTCAGTTGAAGAAGGACGTTGAGGTGCTTGAGTGTGTCCAGAGAAGGGCAACGAGGCTGGGGAGAGGCCTCGAGCACAGCCCTATGGAGAGAGGCTGAGGGAGCTGGGATTGGTTAGCCTGGAGAAGAGGAGGCTCAGGGGAGACCTTCTTGCTGTCTCCAGCTACCTGAAGGGTGGTTGTAGCCAGGAGGAGGTTGCTTTCTTCTCTCAGGCAAGCAGCAGCAGAACAAGAGGACACAGTCTCAAGCTGTGCCAGGGGAAGTTTAGGCTGGAGGTGAGGCTCAGTTCTTGCCTGAGAGAGTCATTGACTGCTGGAATGGGCTGCCCAGTGAGGTGGTGGAGTCACTGTCCCTGGAGGTGTTCAAGGCACATTTGGACATGGCACTTGGTGCCATGGTCTGGTCTTGAGGTGTGTGGTAATGGGTTGGACTTGATGAGCTTTGAGGTCTCTTCCAACCTTGGTGATACTGTGAGACTGTGATTAAGGCCTTCTGCAGAGCTGTTTGATACCATTCACACTAAACTCGACTGGTCAGTGGCCATGGCAACAGCAGAATGTGCTGCCTTGTGCTCAACGTGTGGCATGATCCAGCAGGGGTGGAGATGGCAAAGGCAAAGCTGGACTCGTAGGAAGAAGGAACAGTTACAGCTGCCTCCCCCAAGATGATAAATGGGATCTGAGCTCTGGTGAATACAGGGGTGGATCAAGATTTGGATTTAGTCATGAGCACTGTGAATTGGGCCCTATTCTAGGAGCAGCAGGCTTAAATTGTCAGCTGCTTGCTCTGCTTTCTGCTTCGAGCTGCCTGTACTCGGACAACAGTTCCACTGATTTGGTTAGGGAAGGCATTTCACAGTTGGGTCAGACTTGCATAAGAACAAAATATTTGGGGCCAGTGCATTCCAGCTAAGCATGACTTTGAAAGCAGAGCCCTGTCTGAAGGGAATAGCTCTTCTGGAGTCATGACTGGACTAGATGGCTAGACTTGACAGAATCATAGAATCATAGAATCATACAATGGTAAGGTTGGAAGGGAACTCAAGGATCATCCAGTTCCAACCCCCTGCCATAGGCAGGGACACCTCCCACTAGCACAGGTCACTCAAGGCCTCATCCAACCTGGCCTTGAACACCTCCAGGGAGGGAGCAGTCACAACCTCCCTGGGAAACCTGTGCCAGTGTCTCACCACTCTCGCTGCAAAGAACTTCCTCCTAACACCCAGTTTCAATCTCCTGTCTGCCGGTACAAACCCATTGCCCCTCGTCCTGTCATTGCAAGCCCTTGTCAATAGGCCCTTCCCAGCTTTCCTGTAGCCCCCTTCAGATACTGGAAGGCTACTCTAAGGTCTCCTGGAAGCCTTCTCTTCTCCTGGCTGCAGAACCCCAACTCTTGTAGCCTGTCCTCACAGCAGAGCTGCTGCAGCCCTGTGAGTGTTTTTGTGTCCCTCCTCTGGACCTACTCCAACAGTTCCATGTCCTTCCTGTGCTGGGGGCTCCAGAACGGTACACAGGACTCCAGATGGGGTCTGGCGAGAGCAGAGCAAAGAATGTCACTAGTTAATGCCCTACACGTAGCCTGAAGGTTATGTTTGCACAGTTATACAGCCTGCCCTGTCTATAGTTTGCAATGAGGCAGTGACATCTGGGATGACTATGGAAATCTGAATCTGGAACCCCTCAACAAGGCCTCATGGCATTCGTGAACCGTATGTGGGATGTCATGCTGACAGCAACCTGTCCTCTTTAAGTAACAGGACATGAAAGACATCCAGAAGTGAAATCATTCATGACATGGAGACAACTAAATCAACAAGGAAATTGCTAGTGATGGGATGGTGCTAGGCTGTTACAGTGATAGAAGATTTGCTTGGAAATCTAACTGATCGTAGCTTGGCAACTAGCATCAAGATACTGAACATACATCTTTGGACCGAGCTAGTCATATTTTAGATACTCACGTGGTCTGTGAAGCTCCTTACTGTGCAATTTGCAAGAGGTGTAGGGCTGAGAATGTGACATGTGGTCTCTAATAAGTCAAGTTCAAGAAATATGATCTCATTATTTGCCCCCTGGAAGAAAAAAAAAACAAACTCAGAACTATAGTAACTACTTCACAGAAGGTCACCAGATTTCTTCTTTAGGGCTGTGCTGTGGACTCTGTTGCTGACTGGTAAGCCAGGTTTACACTCGAGTAACTGCATAGGACCTTACTCTTCAATTTCCTAATAACTAGGGCCCATGTTTTTAGCTGGAGTAAGTCAGGATAGTCACACTGATTTTTTTTTTTTTCCCCCAGCTGAGGAACTGGCCTATGAGTTTTGAAAACACCAACCTGTATGTAGTGGGTCAGTTCTCTTAATTTAACTGAATTTTATTTTTTTGTAGTAGCTTTAAGAAAAATAAAGAGCTGGTTTTGTTGCAAAAGCTTTGTGTTTCTGTAACCAGATACCAAATAAACACCAGTGCACTCTGGCCTGTCTCATGTAGTCCATCAGGACTGCACTGAATTGCCCCAGATAAGCCCCGATACTTATGCTGTTTAGGGGCTGCAGAATCTTTTATGGTTGTTCCTGAACCTTTGCAATAATAACATAAGACATGCGAGTGGAAGGGCAGAAGTGAGGTTCCAAGCTCTGAGGTTTGACTCAGGAGCTATTCCATTTAAACAAATGAAGTTATTTTAGTGTAAAAGTATTAAATGAGAGCAAAGCAGTGTCACCAGTGTTTTTGTGTGGGTGACTGTAGGCATGCTTCTAATCTCATTAACGTCTGTTTTGGTCTCTTGTTGGTATCCTCTCTCTCAGAAGTAGTAAACAGCCATGGAATTTCATTCTTGTTAATATCTGGGACTGTTTTCAACGTCTTGAGAGAATTGAAGCCTCTGAATGGGTGCATACATTGTATTCATGACCATTTCTACAGCCTTCTAGATGCTTGCAATGATGACAATAGATCTTAGTGCAAATGAGACTATAAGCTGCAGTTATTTCCATTCGGCTTCCTTGTCAGCTCAATGGGATATTAGGTAAAACTAATGCCTAACACAAAATCACTAATAGCATGGAATTGTGACAGGTATGTGTTTAGCCAATAAATAATTACCTGCATCACAAAGATTATCCTGACAGTTTTCCTCCGGATTAGCTCCTGGGCTCATGATTCAGCACTTTGGATGGTCTGCCCTAGCAAGCACACTGCATTTGTAAACTGAGCGCTTTCCAGCCTTGCACAAAAATATCTGAGCATTTCTCTTTTCCTCTCCATTCTGCTCTCTGAGAGAAGCATTCCAGTGACCTGGATTCTCAGTTGCTACCAGGTGGCATTGCCCCATTTAAATCAACAGAGCCATCCTGCTTTAACCCATGTGAGGAAGCAGCCCTTGGCAGGGCTTGTTGGTCATTCCCAACCGCCGGCAGGTTAACGAAATGCTCTGCCCTCAAGCTCCTCACTTACCTGGGGTAGCACGCGGATATTCTCAATTCTGTTTAGGACAAACTTGTATCCGTGATGACTGTGGCCATTAATGTAATTCACAGCTGCTTCTGCTGCTGCTTCAGATTCTGGGTCATCACAGCCTAAGGGAGCAGGGGGAGCTGCTGGTACAGCTTTGTGAATTGGAAGCTGAACAAGCAATATTAAAGCTACTAGTGCCTTCATGGCACCTGAGAAAAGCTGATCTCTTTCAGAAATAAAGATCTAAGAATACCATTCAGGTGGTAGCTGGGTAGTTACTGAGCTCTCATTTATATAGTACATACCACAGACTTTGCATTGAGCACGTCTGATACTTGTCCCCATTCCAAGAGGCATTGCAAACAACAAAAGAGATAAGTGAATGTTGGGACATCAAACCAACTGATTAATATTGGCCAAAGTAAATTTTATCAGGCAGGATACTGCAAAGTCTGCTAAAACAGCTAAAGAAGAAAGGGTCAGCCAAAATGTATCAGTTTTTAGACACCAACCAAATAACAGTGCATGCAAGAGGAGTATGATCCCTCTGTTAAATGTGCAGAGATGCTAGTGCTAATTAAGCTTTCTTGTAAACAGGACACAATCTGTTAGGGCTCAAATCTCAGCAGACATCAGTCTAAATTGTGAGATCAGTAACAAGATAAATTAGAAAACAGAGTTTGATTCCGTTCTAGGGATCGCATTCAACAGTAAATGTAATTCTATAGCAACTTTTCCTATTGAATCCATTTGGAATAGGAAATGAGACATAGTTTCTAAATCTTTTGCATCAGCACTTTCTTTGAATAATTTGAATACTTCCAGTGGTTCTTGGAATTTCATTCTGTGAAGCAGGGATCTTGTAGATATTTTTCTGGGCTATGTTGTAAGGATTTGAGGATTTGGCAGAAGATCCTAAAGAGCACAAGCACATTTTAAGGAGAATGTAAGGGAAAATAAGTGGTTTAAATGCTCAGGAGTGCTGGGCCCCAGTTCATATGTACATCCACATTGTACAATTTAGAAAATAGTAAATGGATAATGGAAATGTTCTGTGGAGTAGAATATGGCTTCTGTGATGTGTCCAACATTTAAGGTGCAGTGACTTTAGGTAGACAGACTCTAGCTCAGTAGCCTCTAGCTCAACCAGCAGAGGAATTTTTCCTGGAGGAATTTCAGTGTAGGTTTCTATGATCCATTTTGTGGCAGTGATCAGGCTGCAGAGTGCTAAAGGTTGCTTTTGGCTTTGAAATATCTGAATCTCTGTTATGTTTTTCAAGAAGTTCAAGAATGCGCTGCAGGTTTGACATAAATAGGAGGATTTAGGAATTTTCACTGTAAGTTTTTCTCAGCTTGCAAGATAGTGTGAGCAGGGCAAGGCAGGGGAGTTTTCCCTCTTCTAGAATCTGGAATTAGGGAAAACAGAATAAATGAAAAGGGGTTGGTTGGACAGATTAAGTGATGGAAAAGGAAAATGGGAAAGACAAAAAAGAGGAAATTGTTTCCTTCATGTGTGGGCTGAGGTGAGTTTTGGATTTGCATATTGAAGAGATTCCTGGGGAAAAGAATTAAAACATTGCTCCAAGCATGATAGGTTCCTTCCTCTCGTTGTTTGGCATTTGTTCTGTTGTGTGGATAACTTGTCTTCTTGGCCTAGAACACTTAGGGAATGGTTTGGCATCCCAAGAACACACTCAGAGTGTTCTTTTTTAATCAAGGGAAATTTCTTTAGAAAGATAGTATTTTACTCTTTACTTTTATCCCCGGGTTACATTCTAACCTGTGAATCTTTTTCCTTTTCTAGTGATGGTAAACTTCCAACAGGTGCAGATGAAATTTGGTCTTGCTTAAGTGACATGTAATTACCCCAGTGAAGGACCTAAACCTTTGTTTATAAATCTAATGTGGTCATTTTGCAGTTTCTTATGTTACATTTTCTCCACTTCAGGCTGCAAGTACTGCAAGATGTCTAACATTTCTGCAGTCGTGCTCTAGCTATTCCAAAATACAATATATAACCCAGTTCAGTCAACTTCAGGTTCCATTGTCAAAGAAAACCTTCAAACCTCACATAGCAAACAGTATTTATTATCTTTTTTTCTTCCTTCTTCATTGTTACTCCCATTCAATATCCCATTTACCAAGCAGAACAAAAAAGGAAAGACTTCTCAGTTTCTCCATAGGCTTACTCAAGACCTTCCCCTCTTACTCACTGCATGGGCTTCCTTTGCTGACATATGACATGTGCCCATATGATTGTTAGTGCTCAGTGCAGAATGCTTGCAGCTGGCAGTTTTTGGGTGAGCTGTGATATCTGTGAGGAAATTGGTATTTGGTTTTTATGCTTGGAAATGGAATTTGCAAGCGCAATCAGGCAGTTTGGCTACAGGTAATACAAAGAACTTGTCACCTTTTGGATACAGACTTGACACAGATCTACCTAATTAATCTCTTCTGGAAGTGAGATTGGTGATGTCAGTTCCCTGCAGGCCTGTCACATCACTAGTGGCCCCTTTCTGGCACCCTCACTGAAGAGGTAATAATTGCAGAAATAAAGTTTTTATTGAGCTCAGAGTAGATCTATACTCTTCATGTGCTGGACATAGTAAAAAGCTATCTTTTAGCAGTAGCTGCAAATAGCTCTTACAGCATGGAAAAGTGAACTGATTTCCATGAGCTCCTGGACAGAAGGTCACAACACAAAGCCCACTGAAGTGAACAGGGCTTCTGCAGAATCAGTATTACAGAATGGTTGGCATTGGAAAGGACACCTAGAGGTTGTCTTGTCCAACTCCACTGCACAAGCAGGGCCACCCATAGGCAGCTGCTCAGCACCAAGTCCAGGTGGCTTTTGAATATCTCCAAGGTGGGAAAATCCACAGTGACTGTGGGCACTTTGTGCCTGTGCTTGGTCAGTCTCATAATGAAAAAAAAAGTGCTTTCTGATGTTCAGATAGAACTTCCTATTTCAGTTTGTGCTCTGGTCATGTCACTGGACACCACTGAAAAGAGCCTGGCTCTATCCTCTTTGCACTCTGCCTTCAGGTATTTATGTACATGAATAACACTCCCCCAAGCCTTCTCTGTGCTTAGTCTTGGCTCTCTCAGCCTTTTCTTCTAGGAGAGATGCTTCAATACCATGATCATCTTTGTGGTGCTTCGCTGCATTGTATGTCTGTATACTGTATATTGTGTACTGGGCACAGCACTCCAGCTATAGCCTCTCCAGTGCTGAATTATGGGGAAGGATCACCTCCCTAAAGCAGGCAATGCTTCACCTAGTGCAGCTCAGGATACTGCTAGACTTCTTTGTGACAAGACCACATTGTTGGTTTGTGTTCAACTTGATGACTATCGGGACCCCCACATCTTTTTCTGCTAAGCTGCTTTCCAGCTAAGTGGGCCCCAGCATATATTTGCACATGAGGTTGTTCTTCCCGGGATGCAGGATTTCAAACTTCTGATTGAACTTCATGAGATTCCAGGTATCCCATTTCTCCAGGCTGCTGTCATCCCTC
Source organism: Eubucco bourcierii (assembly GCA_013396675.1). Lineage (NCBI taxonomy): Eukaryota > Metazoa > Chordata > Aves > Piciformes > Ramphastidae > Eubucco > Eubucco bourcierii. The sequence goes on along the minus strand of VWZE01022977.1, from coordinate 36,348 downwards.
TGGATGGCAGCATGACCTGCTGACAAATCAACCACTCCCCCCAGTTTTGTGTCATCTACAAACTCGTTGAGGGTAGAGTCTGCTTCATCACCCAGACCATTAATGAAGATGTTAAACAGGACTGGACCCAGCATTGATTTCTGGTTTACACTGCTAATTATTTGCCTCCAATTAGATTTTATGCCACCAATCACCACCCTCTGGGCCCAACCATTCAGCCAGTTTTCAGTCCACCTCAATCCACCTTTCACATCAGTAGTGTTAGACTTTGTCCCTAGTGAGCTGAGTTGCCTGAGAGGTTTGACAAGGCTTCACTGTGATGGAAGCAGAACAAGCTGGCTTTACTGCCTTTGTTATATATAAAATCTAGTATTGATTCTATGCTCAAGAACTGAGGCTCCACTGAGTCTCAGTTCTTAATAATTCATATAAATCACAATGGAAAGGTGAGTTGATGGTTTTCTTTCTTTTTTTGGTTGGATGCTTAAAAGAACGAGTGGTGACTGGAAGCTTGCTGCCCCTGCTCAACCTCATCTGGAAAAAAATAAGAATTGCTTCCACAAGATGTCAAGTTGACCCCTCCTGAGCTTAAAATTTGAACAAATTAAAGAAGCAAGCACAGAAAAATATATCTATGTTGGTTTTTTTTTAAACCTCAGATCAAAGTTAAACAATTGTGGGGATTTCTGAGGGTCCATTTTCAGATTACTAAAAGGTCTTTAGTTGTTTTTTTGGGGTTTTTTTTTTTGGTAATGTGGACAGAACTGGTCCAATTCTCTATACCATATCAGAAGATGCATTTCTGATCAGTCAAGCATTGTACAATACTGCAAAACTTAATCACCTCTTGCTTTACACTTGATTAAGTACATTAATTTTGGATCATGGAGTTCACAAGACACTGGAACATCAGGACTGCCTTTCACACAGCCATCACCTACTCAGAAACCTGCACACTAACGCAGGAAGACGTCTGCAGGGAAAATGTCAGGTAGTTAAGTGACCATTCTTGTCAGGGCAGCATATTGCTTCCTTAAATGACAGTATAATCAGCATTTAAAAATAGAGCCTGTGAAAACCCATAGAGGTCTGAGAAAATCCTCAAGACAAATTAGGCTAATTGATTTGCATAGTCTTATTGGTCCCTTAACGCTACATGGGCAAATCTTCAGCAGATCTAAATTGGCTTAGATTTACTACAGTCCATGTCCCCCAGTGTCCCCATATCAGAAATTTCAGGCTACAGGAAAACCTGTGAAGTCTGAACAGTTTTACCAGACTGTAGTAGTAGAATATTATAGAATCATAGAATCATAGAATGGTGAGGTTGGAAGGGACCTCAAGGATCATCTAGTTCCAACCCCCTGACATAGGCAGGGACACCTCCCACTAGTACAGGTCACTCAAGGCCTCCTCCAACCTGGCCTTCAACACCTCCAGGGAGGGAGCAACCACAACCTCCCTGGGCAACCTGTGCCAGTGTCTCACCACCCTCACTTCTTCCTAACATCCAGTTTCAATCTCCCCTCTGCCAGTTCAAACCCATTGCCCCTTGTCCTGTCATTACAAGACCTTGTCAACAGTCCCTTCCCAGCCTTTCTGTAGCCCCCTTCAGATACTGGAAGGCTACTCTAGGGTCTCCTGGAAGCCTTCTCTTCTCCAGGCTGCAGAAACCCAACTCTCTCAGTCTGTCCTCATAGCAGAACTGCTGCAGCCTTGTGAGCATCTTCATGGCCTCCTCTGGACCCACTCCAACACTTCCATGTCCTTCCTGTGCTGGGGGCTCCAGAACTGCACACAGGACTCCAGATGATAATTGATTTATTTTTTTGTTTTTAATATGAGAGTATTTAAGAGAAGGGAGTCTGATCATGTGCCATCATTTGCTGTAGTACTTGAAGCTGAGAGATTTTTTATTACATGAAATAGAACATGAAGATATGACATCAAATTGGAGAGCCTCTAGTTTTGTGTGCCCAGCTAGAGATTCCATTTCACTGAACTTTGTTATCTCAATCTCTTCTTTTCCATTTTACTTCTGTGGCCTGAAATAGGTCACTGAATTTTGTAAAAAGTTTTGATATCACTGGCTGAAGGATCTATTCAAAGCATTAGAGGAATCAGAGAGGCAGGCAAAACAGCTCCCAGTTAGTAAAAGTTTAGAGATTTCTTCATCTACTGGAAATGTAGCAGGATTGAGAGGGCTGAAATCAGGGCTCCCAGATTTAGTATTGATCATTTCAGATTTAGTATTGATCATTTCAGATTTTTTTTTTTTTAAGAGCATGAAAACTTGTCAAGAATTCTGAAATTTTTTACTGCCATGGAAATTCCAGTTTTTGACCAGCTCAACAAAGCCAACAAAGCCAACCAAGTCTATTTCTGTTATGTTCTCCCTTTTTCCATTTTGCTTTCCTATTGTCTGTGCCTCTGAAATACTTGAGTGCCTTCCAGAAGTACATCAAGTGACCTAACTAGCATTTGTTACATGAAAGTCTATTCTCCCTCTCTTCCCAGTGGGAAGACTATGTAAGCTGTTTTGTCTTAGTGAAGTTTTTAATTGATTTAAGTTTTCCTCCCCGTTTCCTCGTTTTCTCTACTGCATGTTTTGATGTTGCAGCTGGTAACAAGAGCAGTTGTCTGAGTCAAGTCCCTGTAGGACACACCCCAATGCTACGCTGTCCCGGTGCATAAAACTCCCCTTCCTAAATTTGTATACTTTTTTTGCCCTTTTATCAAGGTCAAAGCTATTTATGTTGCTATGCAACTCTTAACAGTGGGATATTTTTGCTCCAGCCCTGCAGGGATGTCATGGTTCTCTCAGTATCATGCCTGTGCAATTTGATGGGTGTGGGAAAGCTGTGTCGGAGATGGATAGGTGGCAAGTGTGAAATCAGAGATTAGCAGCTACTGAGATTTTTTTTCTTTGAGCTTGATGCCCTTAGCTATATTTTGGGGTTCCATCTTATACAGGTGCTCCCTGTGATCATCGCTTCCTATCAGAACCTAGAACAAATAAAGCAAGATACCAGGAAGAGACCGCAGAGTTGAACATCAGGAGCAAACAGTGGATCAGACAGCAGAAACAGAGTATTTCACACTGAGTAAACAGACACCCTGCAGTCAAAACGACCTCTCCTTGTCTCAGCAAACAGCATGTCAACCTAAGTGAATTTAAACTCCACTCACCACGAGGACTAATGACTGTCCTGGCATTACCAGGATATCCAGAGACACATGGCTCCAGTTAAAAAAGGCAAATCGAAACATGCCACATGAATCGCTTCTCTTACAGCAGCGTTTGAAGATGTAAATTCAGAATTGGTCTGGATGCTGTCATGTCCTATGATGCCGTTAGTCTCTTTGATGGAGAAATCCACATGATAGCTCCACATGTTATCTTCCCTTGCTGAGTTAAATCCTGAAATTTAGTAGCAAGTGTTAGGGAAACCTGCTGTGCTCTCTGGATCCCCACATGCTCAGCTGCAATGACATATTTTTGATGTGAGAAATGAAGTTCACTCTTGGCACTGTAAGCAAATGCTTTTTCCACTGAGTTTGGAAGAAACTACACATTCATCCTTGTGCCCTGGCAGTCTAAGAACTACTTGTACTGGGCTACTGTTTTGAAAATACTGCGTGTGTTTCTATCAGAAGGCTCTTTGGCATGAGTGACAGGAGGGTCCATGCAGCTACAGGCAGGGGTAAGGAATGGCAGGTGGGAGGACAGCAAACTGATATGTTTTCTCACCTTGGAGCATTGCTTCAGGGGCATGACAAACCCAATCAATATCCCAGTGAGATACTCATAATTCTGACAAGAAAGAGGGTTTTTAAAAATTAAAGTTATTTAGTTTTAGTGATGCAGATGATCAAGAAAAGTTGGTTTGTTTTGGTTTTTTTTCCACTGTTACACGTCCCTAAACAATCCATTTATTCAAATCCTGCTGCTGCTTTCCAGCCACATGGCTAAAAAACTGGAGCCAGGATGGAAGCATGAGTGGGATATTTTAGTCGAATAGCATGGAGGCAGTGCATTAATAACACATTTGCAGTATGGGAGCTGGATCTTTCTAAGCTAGTGCACTTTAAAAAGAAATTATGTAGACATTCCTGCTTAAGGAGTTGAAATTTTGCATGTTAGACATGAAGTATGGATGACTTTTATGACAACAAAGTAGCTAAACTTACAGCTTTTCCTTGCTGAATTTACACAGCATCAGATTCACAGCAGACTAGGACTCCAGGCTGTCAAGAGCAATAAACATGAGGCAGTCTGAACAGACACAAGTGCCCAGGTGACCTTCTCCTTAGTGTCTAAAAGAGAGGCAGATATGTGTGTCAGCATCGTGGGCTGATTAAAAGCAACACCCAGCGTCACGTTTCTATAAACAGGTGCACATCAACAGCTTTTCCTGAGATGTTTGTGAGGGTGTTAAGCTTTGTAACGCCAAAGGAAAGAAGGCTTTATCTCTGCTTACATTTAGTCCAGAAATTCTGACCCCAACAGTGTTATTAAATGTTCCCAGTTAGAAAGTGTACACAAAACTGGCTAGAGCAGAATGCTGCTTTCGTACTTGTGGATTCATGAATAAAACAGATAAAAGTAACTCACAGAACTGCTTTGTTTAGGCTACAGGATTTTGTACTGGGCATCTCAGCCTTTGCTTTTGGCATATCCCCTTTGCTGTCCTGTCAAGTATCATTGGTATCGATAGGTGTCTAATTTCTCCATTCATCATTTCAATTCTTTATTGCCGGTGGCAGCACCCTTTCCCTGACACCCAGGTCTGTCTCTTGAGAGGGATCTTGGGTGTTCTCAAGTCTTGCTGTTTAACACAGTCAGTCTGGGTCTACATCATAGTCTCTTCCTGCCAGATATACCTGAAATCCCTGTTTTCTGTCACTATAGCTCAAAATGTTTGAATATGCTGATTTCCATATGACCTCAGCAGCACCACCACTGATCCTACTCCCTTTGGTAGTCTGCTAAGTATATCATTATTTCTCCAAGTCGTTCCCCATTCATGAGAACATCAAGCTCAATTTTCTCTTTTCATCTGCAAGGCTCTATCCAAGACCAGATCTTCTCTTTCACTGTTCACCTGGATCTCACCTCTCCTCCCTTCTGCCATCAGAATCTCTTGAAGCTGTTCAGCCATGTCACTGACAGAGATGTCTCTTTCACTCTCTTCAGAAAGAATCTCATTCCTGAGCCTTAAAGCTATCACCTCTCTGAATTCTCACAGGACCTGACGAGTTGCCCCTTGTCACACTATCTATAGTAGTGTTACGTGACTGTGTTTATTATACAGAGAACTGCGCTTACTTCTGAAACCCACCTAAAATGGTGAGTTTGTTTGCTGCACTTCTGGTTTGCCAGGTATTGCCTAGTGTGCCTTTAAGAGCATTCACACAGCAGTGTCACTCTAGGGATAGCCTTATCACCTTTGCTTAACAAGTGCAGTTTGGTAAGAATCATTTCTTTGAAAATGGATGCCTTAACTGATCCCTTCCTAACCATTGCCTCGTCTTGGTTTATGTAAGGAGCAAGAAAAACCTCCTGTAGTCCACACACAAGTCTCAAAAATGAGACTATCCTTGGCATAGCTGGAGGAAGGCCTTTCACTGATAAAATGCAATGCATAATATTTACTTGCTATAGAAGCAAAACTGAGGTCTAGTTCATACATTTTGAAACCTGTGAGTTCCTAGCAGGAAAGTTGTTAATGCTGGTGTCAAACATTGGTGTTTAGCTTTATATAACTCAACTGGAACTCAGCTGCACTTATGTATTAACACTGAAGCATAAGGCTTGACTAGTTTTATGGTGTGGCAACTCCCGGGTACTTTCTGAAAGGAAGCAAGATGTTTTATTAACTTTGCACCAGTAAGAATGTAGAAGTTGCCATTCACCTTAAGTTTCATGGCTAATAATTTGCTTCATTGCATGAAGCTTCCATTATGCTGCTGTTTAATGATGCAAGTTAAGGATTCAGTTTTCAAGAGAACTGCTGGATGTTGGTCAGAAATCTTGCAATCTGAAATGTCACTCAGTATGTGTTTCCAGAGTGTAGCTGAAGCACTATTCAAGATTATTGTGTAATGTTAGGTGTGTACCATAGGAAGAGTTAGACACGGAGCTCTAAAGAGAGACTTCTTTGCTTGGTGCTGTCAACTACTGTCAATGTTCATCCCTTTCTTGGCTTCTGCAAGTTTCTGAGCACCAGTTTCTTGGGGCAGACTCATGAAATGCCAGCACAGATGGACAGATGCACTACGTGTGCTTTGCAGAGCTAAAGCACCGTCGCACACAACTGCTCGAGACTATTTGTACACACGGAACCAAATAATTCATATCCCCTGCTCTGTAATCAAAAGCCATTCTTGGCTGAGGGATATCCCTACAACAACATTTTTGCCTCCCCTTGAGAGAAGGAAGCCAATGATTATCCTGCTACCCTTCATTATCATTCAGTGTGGTATAAACTGGCCAGGACTTGAACTCTCAAGTGCCCAGGAGGGCCAGTACATGAATATACCTTGTGTCAGCAGAGGCCATTTCAAATAATACAGATGATGACAGATTGATGTTGGTAGCTCATTAGGCAAAGCACTGACCGAGACATCAAATTCCTTTCAGCAAGAATATGGCTGGACTGTTTGCTGTTGTGCATTAATGGAGAGACATTTTTCTTCTTTGATTTCTCTTGCTTCCTGCTTCCGATGTTTGCGTCAGACAGCGCCCGCTATCAGATCTGTCATCGTGTTTGACTTTCCTAATTCAAACAGCTGTGCCAGAAGAATCAAGGTGTAAAGCTAAACCCAATCTGTAGATATAATATGTAATACATTTCAACAAAAGACCTGTGTTCACAAGCCTCCTGTGGCATACAGATTTTAATATAACACTTGGCTTCCAGCTCAGCCAGATTCATAGCACAGTCTTCCCACCCGTGCCTGAAAAGAGAGAGAACAGATTTCTGAAACAGTGTAAGGTGTATCTAGATTGCTGTCTCCTTGATATGCTAACTCCTGCTCTTGTGGATTATGCTCTCACACTTTGGGGGCATTGATGGGGCCCTGAGCAACCTGATCTAGTTTAAAGATGACCCTGCTCACTGCAGGGTGGTTAGACAAGATGACCTTCAAGGGTCCCTTCCAACCTGGTGCAGTCTGTGATTCTATGTCATTAAGCTGGTAGCTTGTGGGCCGGATCTGTCCATCTCCCTCATCCCGAAGAAGGTGAGGAATAGTTTTCCAAAGACTGCCACAGGTCTCTACCTACCTGTCACAGTCCAGCGGAGGAATCCAGGTGAATTCTTCTGCCATGAACTACCTCAGTGATCTGTCTGGGGAGGAAAACAGAGTGAACTTGGAAAATGTGCTGCAGAGAAGAGAAGGAGGTCTGAGATTTAGCAGAGGAAGGAATCCCCAGACCATATTTGGTCCTTTTGCCCAGCAAGGATAAAATTCTGTGTTGTCTGGGGGTTAAGAAAGGGCAAATATGTCTGAGGCGAGTTGGCCACCATGGCCACCCAAGAAGAAGGGCTGGTGCTGATACCAGGAAGGAGTGATCCACAGATGCTGAAAAGAACCACAGAGATAAGATGGACATCCAAAGGAAGAAATCAAAGCAAAGAGAGGAGGAGTCTTCAACAATTGAAAAGATCCAAAGGTGAGGATGAGTACTAAATAACTGGGACTCTGATGGCTGCCTGCTGCAAACAGCTCCTTAGTCCCTGTGCACACCAGACAGTTACTCCAGCAGCAGTTGTGCAGCAGCATCCCTGGAGATTCTTTGCAACCTTGCAGTTCTGTGGCTTTGGGATTCAATAAGTTATCTTACAATACACTGGGTACTTTACCCTCACAGCCTATATTATACACTTTGCTTCTCATATCCAAAATGATTTTTCAAACTACGTGGGCAATCATCCCTTGGAGGTAGGAAGAGACAAACACTGCATTTATATAGAATACAATCCTGGAGTAAACACCACTGCCTTTTTGAGTGTGGTAAATATCACAAACGGACCTGATTGCTGTGGGATGAAAATTCACTGTTAAAGCGAAGATGTGTTTTTCCCTGTTTACTGTAGTTTGCTCTGATGGTTTAGGTCCTCATTTTTTCAGCTGTGATCTAAGGTCTACCCATAGAACAAATTGCAAAGCTTGTGATGAACAACTTTAAATAGAAGTGGCTTTAGAGCAAGTCAATGAGATATGACTCTGTGGGGCAGGAATAGCCTGTCAGACATTTCCCACGCCTCGCCGTTGTGCTAGACATCTTAATGAAAAGATTAGTGTTAACATTGCGTCTAACGTTACTAGTCTGATGATTCACATACCTTTTATTGATTTGGTTTGAATTGAGTTTGCAACTGTTGGTTTGGTCTTAATTTATATAACCAGTGGCCAAATGTACTGTTTTCTTAGTAATTCTTGCATTACAGAGAGCTAGATGCAGTGACAGTAACTGCGCCTGGCAGTCTACCATCTGGGTACATGCTAATAAAATAATCATCTGCATAATTTTGGAAGTCATTCCAGATACTGGTGTGTGTGGGGGGAATGTATTGGGTTTGATCTGAAAATTACAGGCAGCCCAGTAGAATAATAATGGTGCAAATAATTTCCCCTAAAATCCTGAAATGGTCTCTGGTGGGATTTGTTTTACATGCATCATGAAGCTGCCTATGTTAACTTTGCTTTGATATCAAAGGTAAATAGAGGGTGAATGATTAAATAATTTCTCTTCAGTTTCCCTGAAAGTAAAATTTAAGTCGGTATGAAATGAACAATTTCTGCTCTCTATTATGACAGTTAATGAGGGAGGAAACCTCTTTTCTTCATCTGTTGCTAAAAAATAAACTATTAGGGCCTACAGCTTTTAGTCACAGTTGGGTCCCATTGTTCAGATCAATATGCACTTGCAAGAAGAAGTTCACTCTCCAAGGAACAGATGCTTTTTGGCTGCTTCTGCATTCTGAAATCAACTCTAACTCCCTCAAAACTGCCCCCAAATAATTCCAGAAGTAAGTGTTATTTCCTTAAGTGTGTCTCTGTAAGATGTGTGTGGCTCAAACACATTAGCATCATAGGTTTTTTTTCAGGAGTAATTTCCCCTATTCCTGTCCAAGGACTCTTCTGCAGCTAGAGATGAAGACAAAATATGTTATTTTGGGGCAGGAGTGCCTACACATTAGGTTATTTCTGAAGTGTCTCTTTCCATATTCAGTTTGCACTGCCTCCAACCAGTTTAGCCTTATGGAAAACACTGGAGAGGGTGCAGCAGTGCCTGCAGAAAAAAACATTGGAGCAATGAGCCAGACCAGTTGGTATCTTATGTAGAGCCCAGAGGGACACTGGAGAACTTCTGGTATTATGATCTTGGGTGCCACAAATTTAAACTTCCCAGCAAGCAAAGTCTTTGAAAAGAATTGTGGGAGGGAAAAGTAGGAAGGCACATTGAATTCCACTGAAAACAAGTTGGAAGAGCCAGCACAGAAGTTTTGTAGATGTCTTTTAAAATTGGTTGGCTTTATAGCCTGTCCTCTCAGAAGAGGGACAACGTGGCATAGTTAGCATAGAAGACTGTACTCAGGGTTGTGGCTGATGGATATTTAAACAGAGAGATTGAGCTGGGAAACCAGTTTAGCCAAGTTTGAAGGGACTACATGATGGAAAATTACTAAAAGCAAAAGAGATACCAAGACAATGTTAAACAGAATTATAGAATATGATGCAAAGCTTGCTCTAGCGGAGAGGAACAAATGAAAAGGCTTTCCTAGAGCAGGAGTTCAAATTTGCTTGTGTAACAAAGGTCAAAGAAATGAGATCTGAAATAAGAGTAGAAAAGTGTCCATGTTTTTGAAGAGAAGCTATTTGGGCAGAAGACCCTGGGCCTACAAAAAACCCCAACTAACAAAACAAAAAAATTGCTTCAGAGTAGCTATGAACTTCGGAAAAATCTCTTAGAAGTTATAATTTTAGGGTTTAGAAAACTGTGGCAAACCTGCACCAGCCATGTGTCTCAGAGAGACGTATTCTGGATGCAAATGTTTGTACCTCCAGTGAGATGGTGAACATGCTGGAGGAGAATTAAGAACATGCCACTAGCAACAGGTATTAAGTAGTGGGTTAAGGGATTGCCACTGCTGAGTGTTTCCCAGTCACTGCTCCTCGCCTGCAGATCAAATGCCAGGATCCATGCCCAACCACAGCATACTCAGGGCAATCTGGCAGATGTCCATCAGAGGTACTGAACCACATCTGTGACGCTGTGACAGGTTGTGGAAATGGGGCAGGCGTGAAGAACGGAGCAGGCTCAATTCCCATGTCTGCCTTTAAGGCATGGGTTGATGTTACCGGTCGGCTACCTGCCATGGAAAGGGGAGGTCCTGTCCCCTCTTCCTAGCCACAGGCTCTCAGCCTTCCCTGACATTCCTTCGTCGTTCATCTGACCGCGCAGTGACTTGGTACAGGGAACTATGTCAGCAGAAAATGAATCCTTCACTGCAGTAAGGTTACCTCTTTGGCAGATTAACTCCGTGAGTTGGGTTAACAGGCACGCAACAAGTGGCTCTGCCGGCACAAGGGAAACAGCAGCGGCCAGCGGGAACCTGGATAATCTAACCGGTGGAGTCACCGCGTCATAAAAGCTCGTTTGGAGAGGACCTCTGGAACCCCTTTGGGCAAACCACCAAGGCAGAACAAGACTGTCCCTGACGTTACAGTGGCGGTTGGAAGCACGGGCTGGTTTAGCTTCCGTCTCTTTGCATGTGCCGTAGAGGTAACCCCACGCTGGTGAAGCTGAAGAACCGTTTGATGGTGCGTCTGGAGATCTGTAGGTGGCGAGTACTGCCTTAGTGTGAAGGACTTGCAAGACCTCCTAAAGCCGCCGGGTGCCGAGGACAGGAAATGTGTTTTCCCCAGCCTTTGTATAAGGTGTGTGGCACGGACTGATGTTTTAGGTGCCAGCATGGATTTGCTCAAGTATTAAGACTTCTAAGCACATCCTGTGGAAAAAAATACAACTGTGTGTCATGGAAGAGGGGATGATACACAGCCCTAAATATTCATCTGTTTCTCTGTAGGTTTAAAACCTGTGATTGCCTGGAAGCTATTCCTGGTGTGATAATGGCTGTCATATTTGTCTACCTAAACACAATGATGTCAGAAAAGAGAGACCTTCTTTGCTCCTTTATAGTAGCTGTTTCAGACTGAATCAGTCATAACCAGTTCCTTTAAAACAATATTTACTTTTCATCAGAAGTTTACATAACATGTTCTCCAGAGGAACAAATACTGTGTTCCAGCATAGTTTGAAACATGGGAGATGGAAAAGAAGTTAATGAACAACATTTAAGTCAACATCAAAGTGCTTTCTTTCTCTAGTAAACACCCAGACCGTCACACTATGATGCAATAAGAAGTTCATGGTCAGTCTCTTTCAGCTTGCTCTTCACTACATTTTTGAGATCTCATGGGAAAAAAAGGCTGCACTGACCTTAAAAGGGTTAACTGCACCTTGGGGTGAACCGGTCTGAGAGAGAATTACATTAAAATATTCTAAATACATGAAAATGAGAGGAGAAAGCCTAAAAGTCATCTCTAGAAGAAGAAAGAACCTAGTAACAGATACTGTAGGGTTCGTGAAAAAAAGACCTTCCAGAAAAGAGTGGAAGAAGGTTAGTGACCTCAGCCTGTGGCAGGGTTCTTGCCTGCAAGTCCTGTGCTGGAGAAGAAACAGAGCTTGAGCAACTTTCTGGGGATGAGGATCTCTTTTAAGACAAACCCACATTGTTTGAGTTCAGAACTGGAGACTGCTGGCTGGTGTGAGGACACTGCAGTAGCTGAGCAGTATGCATTAACCAGAACACTGAGTCTTGAAACGAACTAGATCTTTGCAGACATGCGCAAGGAGTTTGTGGTCCATACAGGAGACTATCCCAGTCCATTTTCAGTATCTCACTGATACTGAATGCCTGCCTTGCAGCAGGCATTAGCAGCAAACTCCCAGCATTCCCCCTCCCTATGGAATATAAAAGTCATTGGCATTGGCAGAAGAGAGGGAATGTCGCAGTGAAATCTGGAGAGTTCTGAGCCCTTTCCTGGAGGGAGGTGGGCACTGGGCACAGGACACTTTTAGTCCTAGAACTCTGTCAGACTGGTCAAATGAAATTGCTTATCCCAGGTATGTCTAACAAATGAGCAAGCAGAACATCAGACTTGTGACTGGAGAACAGCAAATAAAATTTTCCTGTATTTGCAAGCAGTAACAACAGAGTTGCTAGGCTTGTAACAATAGCCTGTAAGGCTTATGAATAGACTTTAGAGGGAAAAAGAATATGAGAGGAAGGAGAGGAGGAGGAGAGAGAGGAAAATGGAATAAAATATAACAAGCTTGTACCAATTTTGGGTCATGTCACGCTATTATTTTTAAAATAATAAATTTTCACAGCCAGAGAAAATGTGGTAAATCTCCCAGGCTTTAATAAGTATCTGATGACTGCCATATGGGGAATTACTGAAGATGTTACTTACATGTTACAATTCTGCTGGATAAAGGGGAGACAAAAATATGTGCTATGCTCAAGAAAAGTATCAACTTGGAAGAAAGCTGATAGTGATGTTTCCCAGATATCTGGTTAGTCTTAAAACTGTTCCTGCTTCTATTCATTCATGTTCTCAGCACACAGGTAGGGACACATTTATGCAAGCTGCTGGTAGCATTTAGAGGTCACCATTAGTGAAGGTGGATCAGGATGTGCTACACAAAGGACCAGAAGTGGAATGGAACTTAACAAATGACAGAAGAGACAAGTAGAGCCATGTGATTTGGAATGTAGTGCTGTAAGCTCATCAGTAGTATAAATGACAGGGCTGGAAAATGTGGCCATTTAGCCTGCTTTCAGGATGATAGCATGAAGCACCTACCAAGAAACATAATGTCTGGTGATGTCCTGAGAAGCAGTGGGCCAGGGAACTGTGAGGGCATTTGTCAAGGGAAGCAGTATGGCAACTGTGGTGCCATATTCTGGTCTGATCACCCCACTCAGGAGTGAGCTTCAGTGGAGATGGGTGTAGGAGGCAGTCTCTACAATAAGCAGAGTCTCTCCTACAGGAGCAAACTAGGGAAAAATAATGCTTTTATTCTTGGAAAATGAGGACTATGGGGGCAACAGCAAAGAATGCCCTTTTTTAACAGTACAGCCTGTCAGACATTATCAGTCACTAGAACCTGGACAGATTGAGCAGTCTGTCTGCTTGAAAAAGAGCAGTTCACCCATGCATCCACAGCCTACATTTGCATTGTGCAGTGATCTGGAAGCCCTAGGCATGGGCTAGTCCCTGCAGGCCCAGCAATGGCCCTCATTAGAGCAAAACCAACCCTAATCAGACCCATCTTAATAAAAAAGGGAGAAACTGCAGAGATGAGGAATGACAATGTGGAGATAATTCTGTCTCCCCTGTGTAGGAGGCCAGTGTGTGCTGACTGCAAAACTATTAGGTACTTATCTATGTATCCTATAAAAAGGAGAGCTGGAGGATGCTGATGAAACAGCTAAATCTTGAAATCTGCTGCAAAGCTTCTTCAAGATCTTCCATCACAGATGGATAAAGTAAGTGAATGTAAAGTCATGTGAGTGTTGGCTGTATGCAAATCTCATGGCAAAGCAGTTTGACATAAGCCTACCGATAAGGTTGTGTACCTAAATCAAGTGGTCTGGAGTTGCAGGAGAGGAGGCTGGATTGCAGTCTCTGTTTTGCAGACCTGAATCTGGAGCGACTCTGCCAGACTAAGTGAGGTTATACCAGTTGGCTTTCAGCCCACTTTGGTTCGCCTGACCAACTGTCTTTTCACCTTTGCTCACAAACAACAGTAGATAAAAGTTGGCCTTATCTGTGCTTTTCTTGGTGGCTTAATCCTCAGCACAGGCTTACTTATCAGACCTCTGTACATAAGGCAGAGTTAATTGGCTCAGATCCACCCGAGTGGAGGTCCCTGGGGCTATGCTGATTTTTACCAGAAAATGTTCTGACCTAGCCACTCAATTTCCTTATGTAAAAGAGATAGTTGGGTTTTTCAGTGAGCTTAAACTAGTGATAAAAGAGGAATCTTTCCTCATTTCATGAGTTTGGAACATATTTATTGTGCAAGTACTTGCTGGGGAGGTGAGAAAATTGTTCCCAAGCCATAGGGATGTATTTGCTTCATCTTCCCCGTTCTTTTAAGACCGATGCTGTGTTTTGGCTGCAGCAATGTGTGTCCACCTGTGAGTCCCTGAATGTCGATGTCACAACCCTTTCCTGAGTGACTTCTGTTGTTATTAATCTTACCTTACAAGGTAAATAAACATCTAGAAAGATAAATAAGCAAAGTACAAAAGGCCTGGAGACATAGAAACGGCCTAAGGTGCAATTCTGGCTGACTAACAGTAGATGGTACTGATGCCTCTCCAGCAGCATCGCCCTTCTGATGGATTTGAAAGGCCAAAAGAGGCTTAGATCTGAATCCGCTAAAAATCATACAAGCCAAAGGCTGTAGAATATCGTCTCCTCAACATCAGAGGGTGTTTAGCAGCCCAGTCACGGCCGTGTGTCAGTCGGTTGAGCTTTGCTGAGTTCTCAGCTGAAACACAACCATATAGGAGAGTGGCAGGAAGCAGAGCGGTTGTTATGAGACTTTGTGAATTTTAAATCTATTTTCAAGCGTTCATAAAAAATTCTCTCTGGCCTGCACTTGAGGAAGCACTATGAAAAATTATTGCAAAGATATGAAAGGCCAAGGTGGAAGACTTCTGAAATACAGCAGCATAGATTCCTACTCCTTATTTTAACCTTTTTTACCCTACCGATGTCCCTGTTCCGTATCTTAATTATCTCTGAAGGAAGTCCTACTCTTTCCTCCCTTTGTATATAAGATCCTGCAAATGTCATTAAGTCACATTGTTTCATTGCACTGGGGTGCCCAGGAAGCATTTCTATCATCCTTGTGCATGTAATTAACAAAGATTTTTGTAATGGGTAGAAGTTCACCTGGACCAGTTTCCACAGGGGTGTTAAGGGGGAAGTGTGGGATCTCACACTCATTTGCTAAGAGCTGATGAGGAGCTGAAAGGGNTTTTGGTAGAGGTCTCTAGTGCTAAACAATTTCCTTACTGGGTCTCAAGAGTTCAGATACTCTTCATAGACATACCCTCTGAAATTTGCTGTGAGGACCGATGAAAGGGAGGCAATCAGATCTGCAAAATGACAATTCCTTTCAGCAACCCCTGACAGGTCAATCGAATACTTGCTAACCAGTATGAACCACTCAACTCCTCTGCATCTTCAGTGATAAGGTGAACTATGCCTTGGTTTGAAGGCTGCATTGCTGCCAGCTAGTGCAGTTCATGTACAATATAAACAGAAAGAGATGAAGATCTTAAAGGACAGGTTTTGTATTGACCAGGAATGGTTTGACTGTAATTGTCCCAACCTTCAGGAACCAGACCTCTATCAGATTCAGTCTTCTAGCTGTTTTATAAATTTCATGGTAACCTTCGACTGTTCATTGAAATGCCTGCAAAATTAAAAATCCACTTCTCTTTATAGTGGCAGTGATGGGAACAGAGAGCATATTTTCTTTAGCTGTCTGCTACCGTAGCCTAATGGAGCTTCCTACGGTGAAAAGGTGCACAATTTATGTGTGCAGTAATTGGCAAAACTATGGTAAAAGCCAATTTACCAATAGCTGTTGACTGGTGATTTGAGCACATTTTTGTATTGCCCTTGAAGTTAGGATTGCTGAGCACATCCAGTATTGGTTCCTAGTCGCTGCTTAGATTCAGGTACCTATTGCTTTAGATTGTGCCGATTAAAATCAAAGCTGGCAATCAATCCAGATCCCAATGACATCAGTGATGGAGTCCCATAGATTGCATGACAGCAAACAGATTGGTGTAGTCTGACCAAATACCACTGAATCAGCTCAAGGATGCTTACCCACTTCAGTGGATGAACAGAACCAGGGACTGTCCTCCCTCCGTACATGATGCACCCTCACCTTTACACCCGCATGGTTGTGCTTGCACACGTAAAACTACAGAAGACAGATCCCTGAAATCTGTTCAAAACCATTTTTGAGGTCAGGACTTGCCTTCAAGGAGTTTTGCATCATCTTAGAAGAGTCAAAAAATGTTTAATTTTTTTTTTTTTTTTGGTCTAAGTGTATACTCCAGGTTTCAGTTTATAAGTATCTGTCAAGAGCTAATGGAAACATTAGGAATTCAGGAGATTTCTTTCACAGATAACTGTGAAATAAATAATGTAAATATTCTCACTTACCGACAGGCAAAGCATATTTAAGAAATGGTTAAATATACCCTTGAGAGAGCTACCAATCAACACTTTTTTTACTAGTTTTGTTTTGCATTCTTTTCTGACTAGTACGTTCATGGCCAGCTGTTTTTAGAGCTAGTAAAAATTCTCAAGCTCACATTAGGAAGGTTTTCAGTTTCATGATCTGTAGCTACAGTTGTTAGAACACTTGGCATGGCATTTAAAAACAAGAAAATTGTTTTTGTTGAACAAAGCACCAATACTCTGAAATAGTATTTCGCTGGACTTACAGAAAGTTTCTGAACTGCGCTTTTAATGACCAAGCAATAGGCAATTTGCTAGACAGGGAGTTCCCAAATGTGACTTCCAGCAATGTCCATTTAATCTGTGTGAACATTAGAAATTTCAGTGCACTTACAAGAGAAGGACTTGTACCCAATCGACCCTGACCAATAATTCTTTATCCACACAAATGTGCTAGCTCATCTCACCCAAGAGCTGGTGGTGAAGTATATATGCAACAAAAGTCTCCCTTGTCTTTGTTGGTCACCTTAACCGGGAAGGCTAGCAAAGTTCAGTCAAATCCCAGCAAGTTTTGCTTGTAACTGAGCAATGCCTAATAATGTTTCTTGGTTTCTGGACAGAAACTGCCTATCCTGAGCACCACCATCAGTCTCTGCCAGGTGGCTTGTACAAACCTCTGCCTTTATTACGGAAGCGAGTACAGTAAGAAGCACGTTTGGACTATGCTGATAGAGAAACTGGGGCTTATAATGGTACAGTGGCTTGTTGCTCTCTCGGATTACTTCAGATTCCAGAGGGAAAATAAATGCTGAGAGTTAAAGGAATGTATGAAATTCAGAAGGACTACAGCTAAAAACTAGCCTGCCATTCTCAGAGCAGCAAAACTAATGAAATAAGGATGGATGACTGGGTCTGCCGCTGAGATTCATTAGGCAGGATCATTTCAAGATTCCTGGAACAACGTGGAGGGTACAAATGCCAGCATTGCCAGTAGCACTGCTTAGCCAGGTACCCATGGGGAAAGATGATCTTGCGAGAGCACTCAGATGGGCCAGCCTGCTTTGTGCTTTCTGCATGGATGTTTTAGCAAAACAGGGGAAAGGCTTTGTCCTTCTGCCAGCCCTGGTGACATGGCAGGGAAGAAGAAAGCTAATGGGCTAACTTTGACTAGGTCAGAAAAGCTAGCAGCAACTGAAACCAGATCTGCCCTTGAACACAGCTCCCACGACTTGGTGCCTCATGCAGTGCTTAGTACATTGTCCAGAAGGTTTTGCCCTACTCTCTGCCTTTTTGGTGCACTCTGCAAGGTTCGAGGGTCCAGGAGGTGCTGGGAACAGATGGGACTGGAAAACAGGGGAAGGAGAAAATGACAGTGTGCTCCATGTGAACCCAGACATGCCACTCTCCTTGCCGCTTCAGCTCAGGGCTTCAGTGCTGCCTGCGGCCCCGCTAGCGCTGGGCCTTTTCTACCCTTCAGTTGCTCATTAGCTTGCTATCTAAAATACTGGATGCTCCCCACGGTGATGGGACCAGCCTACATGCACTTCTTGCTGATATTACAAGCCTCATCTCCCTGTCCCTAAACCCAGCAATCTGCAGGCACTGGCAAGCTCTCAGGCGGTGTTTGCCTCTTGATGGGCTTGGCAAAGCCCTATCTGCAGTGCAGCCAAGGGGCTGGGACACACGGCCAGCATGGTGAGGGGGCATCCCTCCAGAGCTAGTGCTAACTGGCAGAGAAGGGAAGCTTACTGGCCCATCTCAAATACCCTGTGATTAATTTCCAGGTCTGCTTCTCACTCCTTGAAAATGATTCCTGGCTATATGCTGTACTCACTGTCTTCATATACAGATCCAGAAAAGAAAAAAAAAACAACCCAAAATGAAACAAACCAAAAGCTGCAGAGTCAAAATAGATCAGCATAAGTAGTGTCAGAGTGTCTGGACGTTGGTTTTATTTTCAAGGTAGAAGTGGCTATGGCTTTGCACATGAATGGACAGAGGATACAGAACATTCAGTTTCATATTCAGGCATCGTTTTCTGTCTCCTCTTAACCAATAAGAGGGCTGAAAGGATGAAGGAAGTTAAATATTGGTGGTGCTGGTTGAGGTTTTTGTTGTGGTTGTGTAATGAGAAATATGGCATATTCCTGCTTTTTTTTGAAGTGAGAGTCAGGTGGGGTGTAACTAACATTCATCCTGGTACCACTAGTCAAGTTAAATATGCTGGAGTGGAGCTAGCGGGGGAATCGGGAGGAATAATTCCGTCCTGCAACCGTGACTGGAAGCAGAACAGTATGGAGATGTGACAGTTCCCTGACAGTTACTTTCGTCCTACCATAGACATTTGTAACAATTACACTTACACTTAATTACTGCACTTAGACTGTGGTAGGCTAAAGCACTCAGTAGGGTAGGAAGTGTTAAGAAGCAGAATGCGTTTTAAATTTAGAAAATCCCCTTGAGAAATATCCTTATTTCACACTTATTATTAGCAAAGCCAGCTTTGGAGAGAAAATCTTTGCTTCCATGACTGGAACCAGTGTCTTCAGCTAGAAGCAAGTGTAGAGAAATCTCTCATATGGGGACATCGATGTTCCATCTGCTCTGAAAATCTAGTAGCTGCTGAGTCATCTCTCGTGCCATCTATATTGGACACAATTTTAAAGGTTATCAATACTGGGGTACAGCAAGCTTAACAGATAGGGGCTTCCATCTTACTTCATTTTCCTGTGAGCCTGAAGGTAAATACCTGTCTGATGCTGCCGCTGTTAAATTGGGTGACTGAACTCCTTGTTTGTTCCAAGGGCGGAGGATTTAACGCTGGAAATTTAAATAATTGAAATCGGTGACCCGCAGTGATAGAAGGCACACATCCAACAAGCACAAGGTCATTTTCTTCTTAAGCTCTTTATAGGTGTGAATGAAGATGCCTATGGAAAATGCTTTCCCGTTTCTCCCGGATTCACCCGTGCAGCAAAATACATGCAGAGCAAGCAGAGTTTACAGGGGGAGGACTGGAGCAAAAAAATTACAAGTAACATATTGTGCAGCTCATAGTCTTGGCTGAAGCTGTCAGCAGCCAGCACTTTCTGGGTTGTGCTGCTTACGGGCTGAGATTTTTGGTATCCTGTGCTCATTGTGCACCTTGTGTGTTAGGCTCCTTTGAAAATGTAGGTACTTGTTTTCCTGCCTAATTGGAAGCAGAACTCATTTGAAATTGTATTCGCTTTCCCTCCAGGGATGGTACTACACCAAATTACAGTGTGTGCTTTGGCTTAATTTAATAAGTCATAATCTCTTCTCATATTTTATTACATTTTAGTGCGAGGTGATTTTTTCCAGAGATGACTCAGAATAACACAAAAGAAACAAGCTTGTCCTGTGAACAAAACATGAATTATAGCTGATAAAATCAAGATAGTTTGAAGGCTTGCCAGCACAGAGAATGAACTCCCTCAGATTCCTAACTCAGAGAGTAATGTTAGCAACCCCAAATTTCCCTAGTAATTTTGAAGTCTAAAGAAACCTTAAGGACACTCTAAGGAAATCAATGGAAAGAAAAAAAACAATCCTCTTAATGCAGGGAAGAATTACTGTGAAATGAGGAAAAGAGCAGAGTGATTTCTACTGTTTTGATGAAGACTTACAGCTTACAGTCCTGTGGACAGGCCTGCCCCTGCTTTTTTGGATGTGGATGTTGCGGTGCTCACTGAGAATTGCCATCTCAAGAGAAGTATGTAATGCTGTGTGTGGGAACAGCAGCATAAGCAAAGTGAGGTGTTCACTTGGTTGTCTGGATATTGTGCTGAAGCTCTGTCGACTGCATTATCTCACAGCTCCTCTCCAGGTGCTGTTCAAGATGTGAGCTTTGGCTTTTAAAGCCATTTAAGGGTGGAATGTAGCACACTGCTGGCTCAGGCTGCAAGGCTTTAGGTGTGGGGGTGTGTAAATTCAGCACACAGCTGTAACTGAGCATTCAGAGATTTACACTGTGAATCTCAGATGAGCTGCTAGTCTAGTGGAGCTGTTGTTTGTTTACATGTTGGAGAGCATCTTTCAGTCAGACCTTTCTATAAAAGAGTGGAACCAATTGAAAGAAAGAATATATTGGGTTTTCTACTCTATTGAGGTCATGTTTGAAGATCAAAAAAAATTCATAAAAATCCATCCTATATAAACCTGTAGAAGAGCTTTTCCTTTGTCCTCAGCTTCTCTGTAGCAGAATGCAAGAACTAAACAGATTTGACTGGAGATTATATCTTGTAAGCTGAAATCAGCCCCAGTTCAGTAAAGAATAAAAGAATGTCTGTAAGCAGTTTTATACTAAGATTTTGGATGCAGGCAGAGTTGTGCCTAAAGTAAAACTTGATTTCACTAAGCAGGTTTAGGCGTGAAAGAAACAACCACACAAAGTGCATGAGGCTCTTCAAGATGTTCTCAGGAACTCTGTCTCATACTGAAGTTTTTTACACAGCACACATGATGTATAGACTTGGTATTTTTAGAATGAGAAATAATGCAAAAGGCTGTTCTTATTCCATCAGATCATTCATTTTTAAGATGCATTACACCAGAGTTTTCGGCAGGTATCCACTGACTCTGAACTTCAGTGTTGTCTGCACAGTCTGAGGGATTTATAATCATGCTTCTCTACCTCATGCCTTAGAGAGATGCTCTTGTACATTTACCCCAGTCTGATCTTTGCTGCTGTTTTTTTGGGCCTCTGCAAAATTGTAATTCTCAGAGATTTAGACACCTTAAGCTACTGGCAGTATTGTAAAATGTCTGAAGATCATATTCCAGGCTTCCTTTGCAGCCGTGGGCAAGTTACTTAACCTCTCTGTACCTTCAGTTTCCTCACCTGAAAATGGAGGAGAATACCTGTGTTGTAAGGATGTCATCCATCTTAATTCAGAAATGCAGGCAAGAGGTGCTCTGAACTCTTGGGCTGCAGCACGCAATTAAGCTACAAATTCATATTAAATACCGACAGATACTGATTCTGAAAATACCATTCTCCTGCTACGTGCAGCACTATCCAAAAGGCCATTTGCATTACAGTAAGACATGCTCTGTGTGGTATGGGTGAAGTCTTAGCTTTTGTGGGGCCAGGATTTCACTTCATGGTCAGTCTTCAACCTGTGTAAATGATTGCAATAATGAGGATTCTCTTTTGTGAAAATGGGAGTCGTCCTTGATTTTAATAAACCCTGCAGAACCATTTATTAGCCATTTAATAAATGGGGGTGGGGGGGGAAGTAACTATGCATTTCAAATCAGTTAAACATTGCTTCCATTAAATATACTTTATTTTTATGAATAATTTGGAAAGATTATTTCAGTGGAAAGATAAATCAAGGTTCAGACACAATACTTACTGCAACTGCTGTCTGAAATCCATATGTGCTTTCCAAACCCTTCAGAAAACTGCTCTCTACCCCAAAGAATTCAAAGACTAAGATGGGGGAGAGAAAACCCTGAAACAAACAAAAAATAGCTTTTCAGTGGTTCCCAGATACTGTAATAGGTTGAGTTTGGTGGCAGTCTGCTAATGACTCTCTTACTCTTTAGGATTCTGTTAAAAATGAAGGCTGCAATACAAATGAAATTGCAAGTGCACGAAATCTGAGATGAGGAATCAGTTCCCACTGCCACATTTTTAACCTATGAAGCACATAGCTACATCTTCAGGCAGACTCTTCATTTCTTCTTGTGTAAGTGTAATAGTGGCTATTTTAAATGCATGCATCATTGTGAAAGGATGGTGGAATGAATGCTTTCTAGTTCAAGGTCTGCTGCTGAAAACATTTTCTGCTTTATTAGCTGTATGGCTGCTGTGTTGTCTCTTGGTGTTCATTGAGAGTACTCTTGGGTGCCAGGATCTACAGGGTTCATGCCAGAACAGAATGTAAGATTAGGCTCTGGACCAGCACAGGTGGGAAAACTGCAGGTATCTACAGGGTTACAAAACTGCACTAGTTGCTGTTTGCTTGCCACCTCTTGATGTCACCTGGAGTTTCCCCCTTAGGCCTTTTGCTGCAACACATACATCTAATAAATCACTTTTTAACATCATATGCACCAGCTGGATCACTGGTCTCTATAGCTCACTAACAGTTAACACCTGTAAGCCTACAGAGACATTCGTTCATGGAGAAACTCTTTATCAGCCTGGCAACTTGTGAACTCCTTAGCATTTGATCTGATACAGACAGTGCTCCTGATGAAATCAATAGCTGTATTGATTGAGCAGCAACCTGAGGGACTGGGCCCTGGACTGGCTAGTGCAGCTGAGAGATGGAGCCAGTGATTGAAATGCTTTTGGTAGACTTAGTAGCAGTCCCCTAAGACAGGTTTTTTGGTTTTTTTCTGCAGACTAGAGATTTTTAGATGTCCTCATATGAACTCTGATGTATAGACAACTCACCTCTAAATCAATCTTTTCATCCTATAAACATGTCTCTCACAGTCCTCACTGTGGTTGAACTCCCAGGAAGGACCTGGGAGTGCAGCCTTTCATGCTTCCACAGTTGTGTTCTGCATTAGGTGAAGTATCATCTCCCTTCAGTACAGAACTGTGTGCATTACTGGCTCCGTTGACAGAATGAGTCTCCTTGGAGTGACTGAGTTAACAGCAGGACCTCAGAACCCCTACAACCCTTTGCTCTCACGGCCATGAGAAGAGGCAGCTCTAATTGCTGCAGCTCTTCAAATCTTTTCAATGCCTGTGTGACACTTTCACCTTCTGGTCTTTCTGAAGCAGCCCTGAAAATGAGCACTATCAACACAGGAAAAAACAATGTGTTAATCTCCACGGTCATCCAAGGGGCAAACCAAACTTGAAGCACTTCAGTAGCTGGGCTTCCTAACCTCCCTGCTTCTGTGCCAATACAACCATCCTCTGGAGACCTCCCAGGTTCATTCTTCACCTTTGTTAACCAGCTTTCTCTAGCAGCATGGCTGGGGTCAGTTATACTTAAAATACTTCTTACCTTGGGTAAAACCTCACTGATCCCCTCAGCAGGACAACATCCTTTTTCAATAGTGATAAAAAGCCTGATTCTGAGCACCACTACACACTTTTCCGCTGAGTTATTCTTGACTAATACCAGTGTTAGGAAAACACAGCAGAGATCTCTGAAATGTTTACCTGGGATATTATTCTGGGGGGGGTTGGTGAGGGTGGTTTTTTTTGTTGTTTAGGGGTTTTTTAATTGATACTAAGCAATCAATTCTTCTCCCATGTTGTTGTGAGAATCAAATCTAGACCTGTATCTGCATCTGCTCCTCAGTGCTACTTTGTAGTGGAAGATGTATAATTTTTTGCTCAATATATGATATCTACAGGATAAGTAGTCCTTCATTTAGGTGGGGAAAATACAGAGGATTAAACTGATGCATGAATTTCAGATTGGGTGTGAGCTTCCATGGAGGGTCTGATTTTGGTGTAGGAGAGGTTCGTCTGGGTTTAGCTCAAAATGAAACTTAGAGATATCATTTGTAGGTAGTTTTCTACCCTGGTGAAAAAAATTAACTTAATTAACTGTGTTTTCTCTGTTTAGTGTGCCAACATTTTGACCTGGTGTGTGGGCCACAGGAGGTGTTCTTAGGTAAGTGCTCCAAAAAGCTTTCTTTTCCTGTGTGGGACCATTCTTGCCGTATGATTCAGGTCAGCTACTGTGATAAGCCAGGATCAGATATCCATCTCTTAATCCAATTGTGCTTTAAAAAAGAGGTATTGTCTCCCAGTCTTTCCTTCTCTTCCAGTTGTTTGTCAGTGTCTCCCTGCCAGATGTTATCACATCCTCAGATTGTTTGCAGAGATGTTCAGAAAAGGGTCCATAAGTTGCTTCTTACAAAATCCCCTGGGTTAGCAAAGAGCTACTACTTAAGCCATCTTAAGTAAACCTGTCTTGTTTTGATTGATAGGGATTGGGAATGCTTAAAAGATCAGCCCTAAAGAGACTATAGGTCCTGTCTGCCTGCTGATTTGGTGGCAGGGCAGTGGCAGGTAGCTGGAGACAGTAACCATTCATCAAACTGTTGCAGCAAGTCCAGAGGAGGGCCACGAAGAGCAGCTCTCCTATGAGGACAGACTGAGAGAGTTGGGGCTCTGCAGCCTGCAGAAGGCTTCGAGGGGACCTTAGAGTAGCCTTCCAGTATCTGAAGGGGGCTACAGGAAGGCTGGGGAGGGACTATTGACAAGGGCTTGTAATGCCAGGACAAGGGGCAATGGGTTTGAACTGGCAGAGGGGAGATTTAGACTGGATGTTAGGAGGAAGTTGTTTGCAGTGAGGGTGGTGAGACACTGGCACAGGTTGCCCAGGGAGGTTGTGGCTGCTCCCTGCCTGGAGGTGTTCAAAGCTAGGTTAGATGAGGCCTTGAGCAACCTGTTCTATTAGGAAGTGTCCCTGCCTATGGCAGGGGGTTGGAACTAGATGATCTTTGAGGTCCCTTCCAACCTAAACCATTGAGTGATTCTATGAATTTGCAGAGAACATATCTGCCCAGCATCCTTAGCATCACTGCTGTCAGTGGTGAGCTGGAACTGTTGGGTTGTTTTTACTGATTTAGCTGCTGGACCACTATATAGTCTTGAGTACATCACCCATCTGTGTTTCAGCTTCTGCGCTGAGGCATAATGGTCTTCAAAGCAGGACAACTGTGAGAGTTAATTGTAGAATGATTTGATCTCCTTGGTGCTGAGTTACAGGTGACTGGGCTACTTCTGCACTTGATAAGAATCAACTGTTTTTCTTCTTCCTGATATCTTGACTGAATGAAAAGTCAAATTTGTGTTCACAATGGGAAGCTATACTTCACTTTGAAGAATGTTGTTTATTCTGGTGACCAAACTATTCAGCTGTCCACACAGAGGGCTGAGATCTGCTGCCTGGGTGCCCTTGAAATTCAGTTTGACTTTGCATTGCTGGGTAGGGTTAGGCTGAGTGTTTTCTTATGTGTAATTAAAAGATCAGCTTTTCAGAGAGACTAGCACAGGTGACACTGGAGTAAGCAATAGTATTGGCTGGTTCCTTAGTTGGAGTTAGTTTGACTTTATTTTTGGCCATAGGATGATGGTAGTTGTTACAACGCAGTTGTTACGTGCTAGCTGGGTTGCTAAGGCTCTGGTCTAGGCAAGTGTTGATAAACATTCCATGTCAATGGGGACAGCAGAAGGGAACAGTACCCTTCCAATGTTAACACCAGTTAGGAACACCTTTTCTCCTCCCTAAGACAGACACACACAGCCATACTGTGTAATGTCATATGAATCTAAAGCCATAGCTCTGTAGTGTAAAATACCTGTCAGCAATGCCACCTTCAGGAGTACCCATCCCTGGCTCACTTCAGAGCATGGTCCCTCAAATGGTCATCTCTGGTGGCAGCAAACAGAGGTAGTAATAAACAGTCAGAGGGTCATAGAATCATAGAATGGTTTGGGTTGGAAGTGACCTCCAAAGGTATCACAGTATCACAAAGGTTGGAAGAGACCTCAAAGATCATCAGGTCCAACCCAAAGGTCGTCTAGTCCCCCCTGCAGTGAGCAGGGACATCCTCCATTAGATCAGATTGCCCAGAGCTCTGTTGTGCCTAACTTTGAATGTCTCCAAGGATGGGGCCTCAACTACCTCTGAGGGCAACCTGTTCCAGTATTCCACTACCATCATCATAGGGAACTTCCTCCTAACATCCAACCTAAACCTAAATCTTCTCTAGTTTGAAGCCATTGCTCCTTGTCCTATGACTACAGGCTTTTGAAAACAGTCCCTCTCCAGCCTTCTTGTAGGCCCCCTTCAGGTATTGGAAGGCTGCTATTAAGTCTCCCCAGTCTCCTCTTCTCCAGGCTAAGCAGCCCCAGCTCCCTCAGCCTGTCCTTATAGGTTCACTCTTGAAGAAAACAGAGTATGTAACTGTGCCTGAAAGTGTCAGCTGAGGTCGTGCATGGCTGGGTTGCTCCCCAGTCTGGTTGATGTTCCTCCTTACATCACCCTGACCAGGGTGCATGTGTTGCATATATGTGGATGTATATGACCTGTGATATGGTCTGAGTGGCTTTTCCAGTGGAATAGCTGCAATAGGGGAATGCTCCTTATGTGGCTGGAAAAATCTAAACCAGAGCCCTTAAAATCAAACTTAACAACTATTCCTTGGTGGCAGCAGAGGGTCAGTTTGCAGAGTGAGTGGTTTTGTAATGCTGCTGGAGCCCAGGAGTCAAAAATCTATTTTCAAATGAGTACCCTTCCAGAAAATTCTCACTCAGTTGTAATAAGATGCTTTCAGCTCTCCCAAGATTATATGATGGATGGTGAGAGAAGCAAATTAAACATACTGAGTTTAAGCTGGTTTACTGCTTAACTGTATCCTCTACTGGGTTTACTGTTTTTTATTTTAAGCTGCAAAAAGGTTATTACCATCTTAAAGCTGGGAGCTTCGGTCTCCAAATCCCTATAACATCATGCAAAAGTAAATGGGACAGTTAACTGACAGACACTGTCATAGCTTACCCGCTGGAAGCTCATGCAAGCTTCTGACACTAAAATCCTGACTGTGAAGACACAGAACCAAATCCTGTCATCACCTGGGACAAATATAGTCTGACCACAGCAGCTTTGGCTGCATCTTTCTCTACACCACCAGACACAGTTAAGGCCCGGCCCTCACCTTCTCTGTATCCAAAGGCATCTTGCTGTCTGAACAGTCGCAGTGCAGTGTCTCTCATGCTTCAAATCTTCGGAGTCAGCCCTATTCACAGAAGCCCAACCTAATTCATGCCTCCATGGGTGGGTTTGGATTGCAAGAATATCTCCTAGCGGCCTCCTGCAAATGGCAACTCCTGTCCTCAGAGGCCACCTTTCCCTCCCTCATCTCCACCATGCCCGGGCTGTCTTGGAGCAGTATTGCCAGACATCTGTTAGCTGATGCTACCTCTGATCACTTCTCTGCATTCCATGCAGGGAGCCCCAAGAGAGCTCACACTCTCTCAAGTGACAGCAGTTAAATGGTTGTGCTTCTTCTCTCCGTGGCCAACCATCACCCTTGCACGTGTTTGCTGTGGCACCAAAGTTCCTTCTTCTCCAGCAGGATGGAACCAGAGGACAGGACCTAAGGCAGAGGACAGTGTGAGAAGCTTTTTGCCCTTCTACTCTTGTTTCAGTGTATAGTCCAGGCAGCTTGTCTGTTTTCCTGACACATTTCCCCTTGCTCCCTACAAAGGCTCATTTTCTCAGGCTGATTTCAGAAGCAGTGGGAGATGCCGATGTGAAGCCAGCATTGTAAAAGCACACTGAACCCTAGCTTAGACTTGGAGCCTGGCCTAGCCAGATCAGCAATAAAATTTTCAAAAGGAAGGAGGAAAAAAGCTATTTCCCATTCACAGGAGCAGTGGGGTGTTTTCCATGGGAACAATGATGTTCTGGTTAAGTTCTAAGGACTTTTCTAATTATTAGGCCAAACCAATGTGAAAGCTGATGTCAGCAGGAAGAGCTGATGGGAGGAATTATAATTGTGTCTGGGGCCATATGAAAGCATTATACCATGTCTTGCTCCAGACTTTGCATGAGTCATTTTCCTCCTGGTCAGAATTTTGTATTGAAGTGCAGACTGGCAGTTGTCTGGAATCTTTCCTTGTGCCAAAACTGCTGTGAAGTTGGTTTTGTTTGACTTTTTTTTCCAGTGCCGCTGTGCGAAGTAGCATCAGTAGAATTTCTTTGCTGTGGCAGAAGCATCAAGTAAGGCATCACAATGTGTGGGGCAGTAATTGCAACACTTGCTGCTGATCTATTGTCAGCAAGTACTCTTGTGGAAAGAGTGCTTCCTCAGTTCCATCCACAGTGGCTTCAGGAGGAATTATGGCTGCTTGCCACTTCTGAGTATCTGCCTCTGAGTGCTTAGGTCTTTACTTGTGTGTGGATTTTCTGTAGAAGCATCTTTGCTGCAGAGACCTCCCTTTAGACACCACACTGCAGTGCTCTTCCTAAATTATACTGCAGTTTCCATCGGTAAAGCTGAAATAAGAGTTGTGCCCCTCCCTCGGCTAGAAGGCATTTTTAAAAGCAGATCCACCGAGTGATCCACCTCTTTCCTCCCCTTTAAGCTCATTCTACCTCCTAATGGAGTCACTGGAGAAGCACTCACTCTTTTCAGATAGAGCTGGACCGGGTACTCCAGGATATTCTGAAGAGACAGAGTCACGATTTATTGATGCTGTCAACAGGTGAAACGGGTTACAAGACTGCGTAAATCCAAATTTTGCAGGAAGCAACAAAGCAAGCAGTTATAATCACAGAAAATGGGCAAAGCCTGAAAATGATCTGGCAGTTGTGTCAAACACTTGCTGCTACAGTCTTCACATCAGAGAGAAAAGCCCATCAGCTACCTCGTGATCTGTGTCATTCGTGTCCGTGTGACGAGTTAAGCCACCACACTGCCATCGGCTGTGTTCATTCACAACTCTAAGGCACTTGTGGAATCCTTCAGCAGTCTTTCCGGTGCATAATCTGGAAGGCTTTGTTACATGTCAAACCTGCTTAAATGTTCATGCACTTCAAATATTCAAATGCTTCTGTCACACCTGCAAAGTACTGCAGAGCTCTCCTCCCTCAAACTTCTCCTAGGCTGCTGTGGGAGAGGCTTGACTTTGTAGCCACTCTGGGTGTTGAGCGTGTGCTCTGAAGAGTCGGTGCTCAGCCCTGGGATAAGGACTCTGCTTACACTTGAGCACAGGTTTTCCCAGACTCAGACATGCAGATGTTCAGGACTTTTCCATTTCTGCATGCAAGAATATGTACTTGAAGAGAATGCACCAGCTTTGCTCTATTGCTTTTTACTTAGTAGCACAAAACCTAAAAAATCTACAAAAAAGGGGAAAAAAAAATCACCTTTTCCTGCCCTGTTTCTTTACCACAATCTCATAAGCTGATCAGTTTTTCTTTGCAAGTTCATCTCAGGACTTTTGAGTCCTGCAGTCTTTTTCAGCTCTGCCTTTTGGGCTGGTACCTTAGCTAAACTAGAACACACGTGCTGAAAAATAATTCCATTCTTCTGCCCCGTCTTCTGCTCCAAACCTTGTCTATTTTCCTGCACATGTGTTGCCATACCCAAAAGACTGATACATTTTGATTTGTGTATTTGGTTTGGACAGTTTCCTCTGCTGCAAATGGCAGTCCTCTGCACAAGAGCTGGAAGAAGTGACTTTTCCTGCTCCACCTTATCTTCCCTTGACAGTAACTCCTGAAACAGATAAGCCTCCTTCCATCAGCCCTTCACTGTTTTCTGATGCAAATTCATAAGGCTAGAATTAAAATTCATTCTGCTGCAGTATGTGGTGGTTTCCCTCTCAACAGTTTTCTGAGTGAGAGCAGCAAGTGTGAAGGTGTTGAAAAGCAGCCCGCAGTGCTCCATGTCAGCTGTACTCTCTAGCAGGAAACACTGCTGTAGTAAGATCAAAAACTGATATTAGCACCATGACTGGGGTAAGCTGCCTATTCTTCTTTGTTCTGCTAGAGAACATGCTATTTTATTGCTTCACTGCTTCATCTGTAGCACACAGGCAGTGACAACTGTCATTATTATTATTATTATTAAGGGATAGTCTATCACAATTTTCAGTGGAAACTGGATTCTTGACAAAATCCTTTGTATTTGGTGGGGGAAATTCACTTTTTGTTGTTGTTGTTGTTGTTGTTGTTAAAAATCACTCAAAGAATTTATTTTTTTGCCTGAAACTTCTAGAAAGTATTTCTTTAGTGCAATGTTGTTAATTTTTATGAGACACAGGGACAGACGTGTTTATATTTTCTGTCTGTTTTTATGGCTTGCTGTTATAGCACTGACTCTTGTGGTTCTTCAGAATGGCATTCAAGTGCCAAAGAATGAGTAGAGGGCCAGTATCTGTTTCACAGTTTTATCAGGTTAAATCCATGCTAGCGCCATGGAAAGCAAAGCAGTTTCATTGCATGTGTGTCAGTCTGCCCACAGGGCTTCTTGACTTCTTGAGCACTGGGGGCAGAGCTCCCTAGTGGAGTCATCCTTATACTGGCACAGTAATTGTAATCTTTTGCCAATATACTTCAAACTTGTTTCCCATGCTACATGAACTATGTTTGGTAGAAAAGTAGTTTCTGCTGACACTGCTTTTGTCAGAAGAACACAAACACCCAGCCTCTGACCCAGACAGTTGTATGACCACACACGTTACAGAATCACAGAATTAACCAGATTGGAAAAGACCTTCAAGATCATCGAGTCCAACCTATCACCTAACACCTTCTAATTAACTAAACCATGGCACTAAGTGCCCCATCCAGTCCCCTTTTAAACACCTCCAGGGATGGTGACTCCACCACCTCCCTGAGCAGCCCACTCCAATGGTCAATCTCTTCCTGTGAAGAACTTCTCCCTAACATCCAGCCTAAACCTGCCCTGTTGCAGCTTGAGACTGTGTCCTTCTGTTCTCTTACTGGTTGCCTGGGAGAAGAGATTGGCCCCTACCTGGCTACGACCTCCCTTCAGGTAGCTGTAGAGAGCAATAAGGTTTCCCGTGAGCCTCCTCTTCTCCAGGCTAAACAATCCCAGGCAGGCAACGTGCAGGCAAGGGACCAGGGACACTATCTGGTCCTGCCTGCCTCCTGGCTAGCTCTGTAAAGGCTTTCCTGCTCTTACTTCTCCCTTGTAGTCACAGTATCACAGTATCACCAAGGTTGGAAGAGACCTCAAAGATCATCAAGTCCAACCCATTACCACGCACCTCAAGACCAGACCATGGCACCAAGTGCCACATCCAAACCCACCTTGAACACCTCCAGGGACGCTGACTCCACCACCTCCCTGGGCAGCCCATTCCAGCAGTCAGTGACTCTCTCAGGCAACAACTTTCTCCTCACCTCCAGCCTAAACTTCCCCTGGCGCAGCTTGAGACTGTGTCCTCTTGTTCTGGTGCTGCTTGCCTGAGAAAAGAAAGCAACCTCCCCCTGGCTACAAGCACCAAACCACACCACTTCCCGCTCTCTGGCTACTTGGGTCAAAATTATAGAGGTGCAGGCAAATTTGGTAGGTAAAGCAAGTCCCCCTGCTAGTCCGTGATTTTTGTGTGAACAGCCAGGTTCACTGCTGTGACCTGCCAGCAGAATAACTCTCTGTCTTCTTGGTGCTAAGCCACAAAACCCTGGAGGCGCTCCTGGCACCTTCCGAAGTGCAATCTAAGGTGCATGTCAGCACTGATTAAATGGAGGTTTTATAGAGGGCGGTTTGGACCTTGATTATTTCAGAAGCACCAGCAGTCAGAGAGCTGGATCACTTGAGCTGTCAGATGGGTGATTTAGTGCCACTCCTATAGGGAATAATGAAGGTTGTGATAAACTGCAGTGTAAGAAGCCGGTAAATAACTTTTATGGTGGAAGTGTATTTGGAAACACTGACTAATGGCAACTAGTGTTACAGCTCCTATGGAAAGGTGCTTTCCAGAGGAATATATTTAAATGGACTTAGTGGGTCTAAGCTGTTCTTTGGGAAATAATTTGAAATCGATAGAAGGACTTCAGAGTTGATTTAAGAAAAGAAAATGTCATCAATAATGTTGCATATTTATTGATAACATAAAGCAATGAACTCCTTTGGAGAGGAGGAGTAAATGTGTTTATGTTAATGCTGATTTATTACCTTGTTACTCCTATACCACAAAGCAAGACTTCCAAACCCCAGCACCCACTTGTTTTAGTTTTTTAATCTCGGCCTCTTTATCAGTTCTTTTTACCACGAAGCCCACGCAAATGAGGAGAGATGTTCGTTATGTTCTTTTTCTTTCACCATGCGTAACTCAAATCTGGAAACAGTGCTTTTATTTTATTTTTAACACTTTGATCCGATTTTATTTTCTGTAGCTTATTTTAAGAACTGGTCGCATCTGACTCTTTATTTTCACTGTTTTCAGATTCAGAAATCTCTCTAAGATCCGGTGGAAAATTAAACCTCTTGTTCTAGTCATAGACAGAATTAGATCAATACAGTCGTACAAAAAATGACACATGAGATTCTTTTTGGGCTTTCGTGAGCTGACCTTTGCTACTCAACGAAACATTCAGAGGAAATAACTGAAGTTTATGTGCTCCTGGAGTGCCATGCTGTGGATGCTGCACAATGGACAGGTCCTTGTATTGACTGGAATTAGAATTTGGTTTGAGATTCATCATCCATACACATGGAAATAACTTCTCAAAAACCTCTCTGCACAAGTCATAGGGATGGGGTTTTTTTCCTGCTTGCTTGTGCTTTGGACACTTCTGGTGTGTAGGAAGATGACATTTTACTCTGTTGGGTCCTGTATTGACTGGGGTGCATGACTCTGACATGCTGATGGATGATGGAGGACCAGGTGTGTGCTGAACCATCAGACAATCCTTTTCCAGTTACAGCTGCTACCCAAGTTTGCTCTGACTTCAGAGTGCAGGCTCTTGGACTGCACTGCAGGCAGCAGAAGCTCTGGGTGAGGAAGGAATAAGTGGCCACGACTGCTACCTGATCTCTGTGACATTCACTTTGCAGATCAGATTTGTGAATCCTCTACAGGGCTTTATCAAGCCAACTCTTCTTTTTTACTGTAGTGAAATTCCACTGGTAAAAGGTCTAGGTCTGGCTGCCTCTCATACACATGCAGCTCTCAGCCCCTTTGGTGATGATGCCTAGAGATTTATGTGGTGCCCAGCCCATGCATTTTCTGATGAGATTTTGTCTCCCTTTGCAGTGTTCTCCCATGTAAGAGGTGTTGGAGAATCTGGGATTACAAGGGCATAGTATACAAATACAATTTAGGACAAGTCAGACAGAAGCTTCATTAACCATGATCATAGTGAAAGAACATTTGGACAGCATCTCCCTCTCTGCTTCCCCATTCTCTGCCAAGTGATTCCAGAGACCCAGCCTATACACTGTTCTCAGAAAAATAAAAATAGGTGAAGAAAACAATCATTTAAATGCAAACAAAGCCAAGGATCCATCCCTGGAAGGGATGGACTCCTTAAATAGCTTGCAAACTGCCACATTTCTGTTTGGTTCCATCAAACAGTAAATAATGTGACCATATGGAGAGACGATGCCTTACGGAGTCTGTAGGAGTGGCACACCCAAGTGTTGTTTTAGCTCAGAAATGGGGAGTTGGAATCAATCATAGGCTGTTAGCTTTTAGTCAAAAGGAATGTTCTGTTAGTTAGGATAAACTTCTTAGACAGGCCTCTCAAATCTTAAATACTAATAATTTTACTATCACAGAGGTAATGTAAGGTGAGCCTTCCTTTTTTGGGGTTGTAATAAGTGTTGAAACCATTTGACTGCACCCCCTGCAAAGAAGAGATTTTAAGATCGGAATTATTAGGAAAGTGTCAGAAAATGTGAATAGCAGCAGGGAGCTGTTCTGGCTTGTAAAGTGGCATAAGGAGAATCTGAGGGGCGCCAAGAGGGTGGAAAAACAGTTAGTGAAATTCTTGCTTTCTGCCTTTTGAATTTTTGGAGGACAGCTGAAATTTGGGGACATGATGGTCAGCTCCGTGACCCCTCACAACAGCTCTGTCAAGTCCTAGGCAGCTTCCGACTGACTAGTCAGTCACTATAAACTGCAGTCAGTGACTATTAAAATGTTCTTTTCTGCAAACAGACAGTATCACTAGATGGTATCCTAGGGGAATCTTCATTTAGGACCAATCAGCAATTCTTTTGACTTTTGCTTTATTTCTCTTTAGAAAAATTCCAACTGGAAATGATTCATAAGCCGGGATCCTGTTCCACCACTCTTCTAACTCGCCCAAAGCATGGAAATGCTTCCTCAGAACGTGCATGATAAGATGTTTTGACATTTTTTTACCTGACATTTTCACATTTTTCTCTCAGTTGAATCATAGAATGGTAAGGTTGGAA
This sequence comes from Eubucco bourcierii, assembly GCA_013396675.1. Lineage (NCBI taxonomy): Eukaryota > Metazoa > Chordata > Aves > Piciformes > Ramphastidae > Eubucco > Eubucco bourcierii. The sequence continues at coordinate 2,088 of VWZE01022977.1, read as the reverse complement.
GGGACCTCAAGGATCATCCAGTTCCAACCCCCTGCCATAGGCAGGGACACCTCCCACTAGCACAGGGCACTCAAGGCCTCCTCAAACCTGACCTTGAACACCTCCAGGGAGAGAGCAGACACAGCCTCCTTGGGCAACCTGTGCCAGTGTCTCACCACGCTCACTGCAAAGAACTTCCTTCTAACATCCTGTCTGGGCTGCATGCACACACTGCAAGTCACTTTCCACTTCAAAGTTTTGACAAAACGGTGATCAGCAAACCTAAAATTAAAAGGAAAAAAAAAAAAAAAGTTTAAAAATAATGGCAACAAAACCTCCTGGGTAACCTAACCATTTTGTTAGCTTTCAGTTTGTAAAATGTCCAAGTTTTGCTTGTTTGACTGCACCACAGGTGCAAAGCTTTGACACAGCAGGATTCTTTGATTGGTGCAGAGGTTCCTCCTGCTCCACAATAAGCATGTAAAATTGGGACATAGCAAAGTCATCCCTGAGGAACAGGACTTAGCCTGGGGGCCAGGGTATATTCTGACATTTCCAACAATTGTGTGAAGCTGCAAGCTTTTTCCTACCTCTCTCTTTGTGTCTCACTTGAACTACCAGAAATGATTTCTTTGTGTGAAATTAGCAAGGGGCTTTTCATAGGTCCACGAGTGGATTCAAGGAGTAGCAGAAGAGATTAAGAGCGGATTAGAAAATTGGCAATTACAATCCTATCATTCTTCATCCATCCATCCAGTTTAACTGTTCCTCTCCAGAAACTGGCTGTTTCTAGTCTGCTCTGCTTTGTCTTTCGGTAGTACTGCTCGACGCTGCTGCCTGCAGCAGCCCTGTGTTCCTGAGATCTCTCCTCACCACTAAGGCAGGGTGCTGCCCTCACGGGGCAAAGGCAGCAGGCTTTGCTTCTGCCTGCGAAGTGGATGTACAATGTCCTAGCAAAAAGAATTACTGCTGAAACCAATGTGGGTGTACTTGCCAGCCCCATAAAACCTGTACACAGGTAAAGTAATGCAGTTATCCACTGCTCTGGGTTATGCTGTCATTCTGCACCAAGACAAATTAGTGTACTCGGAAGCAATCAGAGGCAATTACTCTTTAAGAAACAATAGGCGTCACTCTGTGGTTTCTCTGACAGCTAAAGAACCTGGCTTCCTGTGAAAAACCCATACAGCTTAATCTTCCTGTGTCAGATCATATTTCCCTGTCTTCTCTTGGTAAATGTTTACATTGCTGCAGTAAAAGGGGCACTGCATGATCTTGGCTAACAGAGGCCTGTATGTTTAGAGATAGCGATGGGATCCAGCATCTTTCAGCTATCACTCTCAAGATGAAGGCAAAGAACATTTGTAGGTACAGAGCAGAACCTCTGCAGGGGCTGAAGTGGTCCCATTCTCAGGAGTAAATCCTGGTTCCATGAAGTCAGTTCCTACGGACAGATGAGCTGATACTGTGGCACAACAATGACAGGAAATGAAGTGATAGGAAGAGAGCATGGAGACCTGGCTTTTCAGTCAAGATGCTCAATGGTATTCCAGATGATTCATTTTAAGACTGTAAACATACACACTGAACCCTGCATTTTGCACCCCTACAGCTACATTTTAATTTCCATCACCTGCTTGTTATTTTCAAGTATTTCCCCAAAGACTGAACCCTTCCTAAAGATTCCAGTGGCATCTTTAAATTCTCAGAGAACTCTGAAGTGCCATGTGAAAGCAGGCAGCCTCTGCTGCTCTTCCCTTATCCTAGAACAGGAGAGAACAGGCTTGTATTAAACCTTCCCTGTCTGCAGTGTTCCAGGAGGAACTGCAGGACTCATCTCAGTGATGATTAAGCCAAAGCGCACCAGACTGAGATCCTGGGGAGCTCCATACATGTAGTGATTATAAAGTGAAGATGAAGCCAAAGACTGCCAGACTGAGATCCTGGGGAGCATCATACTTGTAGTGATTATAATGGATGCCTCTTTCTTAGATAGTGGAGACAGAATGGATCAGATCACTCATGCTGCCCTGAGAGGCTTGTTTCAACCTTTTGTAAGTTACCTTTGCAGCAGGTTGTTGGAAAGGAAGACTAAATAACAGCTGGCTT
>VWZE01022971.1:11790-25501 GCA_013396675.1 Eubucco bourcierii | reverse complement strand
GCAACTATATCATAGTCACCCTGGTGGGCCAGGACTTACATCTCTTCTTGTTGCCCATGCTGCGTGCATTGGTGTACATGCACTTCAGCTGGGCTCTCGAGTCCTCAACTGACCCTAGTTTTTGTCCCACTCTCTCCTTTCCAGAGAGATTGATTGCCTCACCCACCCCCTTCAGACCTAGTTTAAAGCCCTCCGAATGAGTCCTACCAACTCCAGTGCTAGGACCCTCTTGCCCCTCCTAGATAACTGCACCCTGTCAGGATCCAGCTGGTCGGGCGCATTGTCTAGACAATGTTCATGTCTACGATGCCTCTCTGAAGAACTGTGCGCTTAGTTTCATAGTGCCCAGCCACACCTGACCCCTCTGCAGCTGCTCGCTCAAGGAATAGCAATGGTGAGAAGGTAGCAGATACACTGAGTAGTACAAAATGTGGTACCCTCACCTGAGGCCCCTGTAGCTTTTCTGCCTGTGCCAAAACCTGCTTCCAGATGCTACTTGAGCCAGCCCACTCCTTTTATATAGCAGGGGTAGGGTTGTACTGTATGGAATACTCCACTGGTTGGTTCAGATGACTGTCTTGAGTGTGGCCCCTGTCAACGTCTTGTGAAGGAGATTAACCTAGGACAGGAAGAAAAAGTAATCTTTTTAAAATTCCGAAGAGTGAAGCCCAGTGATATCATTAAAGCATGCTGTTTTAGAGTAGATACTAAAGCAGAGTTCATGCCAACGCTGAAGCATGATTGATGATAAGGATAGAATTGCATTATGCAATGTTACATTTTAAGTAAACTTCAGAAATTAGTACAAGTAAATTATATAATTACATAAATAATGAAATTATTATAGTGTTAAATGGTAATACAGGATCATCAAGTGTAAAGAGTGTAAATGCCCACCAACAGGGGCATGAGATGGGTAGATGTAATTACAAACTGAATGACAAGTTGAGTGATGGTCTGTGTAGCCAAAGCAGTTACTATATATGTTCATGCCAAGTTACCCGTGTTTGTGGAAACACCTCTCTGTTTGCTGGAGAGATATAATATGTAGAGAACAAAGAGGAAGCTTAGGTTAGGAGAATGACTTAGTAAATTTGAGGGAGGCAAAGAATGAGGTGTATGATGCCAGATGCATCTGAAGGAAGAGGCCCAGAAAGACAAACTGAAGCAAGAGGAGAATTTTTTTGTCTGAATCCCTATGAACACTTTCACCACCAGTGAAAGTATCTGCGAGGTCGTAAAGGATGTAAATGACTCTTTCTGTAAACCTTAATTTTAATTTGTCTGCATAACAAAGGGTGTTTGTTTCAAAAGGCTGACTAGTAAACCCCGGCTTTTACACTGAAAAGCTTGTTTGTTTATCACTAGGGAGCTCACCATAAGAAAAATGTTTCTTCATATCTACAATTTAGCTGGACCAGCTTCAAGTCTTGTCATACTTTCTTTATTAGATACTAACTGTGAGGGAAGTTTGTCTGATCCCTTTTGAATGGCCCCTAGTAAGCCTACAATATGTTTGGGTTTGTAGTTGCTAACCATATGCAAAACCTTCTGAACTTTAGAATTCTATTGCTGGTCTTATTGTTTGAGTGTTCTGTGTGTAGTGATTTTAAAATCAGAGTTGCATTAGTCTTGAAACGGGGTAGGAAATGGAGCTCGCTGCTTTTGAGGCCTTATCCCGAGGTGTTTTGACAAGACAGAAAAAAATAATGTGTAAGCAGTCACAGAAAGGCAAAACAGGATAGCATGGACCCATATTGCTTACAGAGAGACAGGAAGAAAGCAGAGTGCCTTTCTGGAGATCATTAGCTGAAGAAAGAAGAACCTTTTGAGAATGCAACTCTACAAAGTGTGTTTTATAATTCTGCATTTATCCCTCATGAAGGCTACCTTAAGGTCAGTACGGATGTGGGTAGAGGAAAGTACTAACTGGGACTTCTGCAAGAATTGCTTTGCTAGCAAGGACAAATAAAAGGTTTAAATCTAGCGGTCACTTAAGTAACTTAGTTTGCATATTCATTTAATCTGAAAGTGAATTAACGTTTTAAAGTTTATACAATTTTTAAGGGGAAACTTGAGTGATGAAACGATACTCGTGGGACTTTGGGAAGAGAGGATTGTCTGAAAGAGGCCTGTTTCCTGGTTATCTCCTCAGTTCAGTGCCTCACATTAGGGACAAATTGCAATTAAACCTCTCAAACTAAACAAGTGTTCTGGGAATCGAGTAACACTTTACGCTTACTCTAAAAAGAAGTGGTATTTTTGAGTCTCTGGTGTTTCTAAGCTCCACGTAACTTTCCTATGAGAGGTGGAACAAACAGAAATATCAACAGTTTATGTATTTTTACAGAGACTCCATGGACTTTGGTTCCTGTTCCTAATTTTCAACCACTTTCCAAACAGGAGGATCATAGAATCATAGAATGGTAAGGTTAGAAGGGACCTCAAAGCTCATCTGGTTCCAACCACCTCCCATAGGCAAGGACACCTCCTGCTAGGACAGGTTGCTCAAGGCCTCATCCAGCCTGGCTTTGAACACCTCCAGGGAGGTTGTGGAGCACAGAATCACCTAATGTGATCTTGGTGCTTCTGTGCTCCACAACCTCCCTGGGCAACCTGTGCCAGTGTCTCACCACCTTCACTGTAAACAACTTCCTCCTAACATCCAGTTTCAGTCTTCCCTTTGCCACTTCAAACCCATTGCCCCTTGTCCTGTCATTGCAAGGCCTTGTCAGTAGTCCCCCCCTAGCTTCCTGTAGCCCCCTTCAGATACTGGAAAGCTACTGTAAGGTTTCCTGGAAACCTTCTCTTCTCCAGGCTGCAGAGCCCCAACTCTCTCCGCCTGTCCTCACAGCAGAGCTGCTGCAGCCCTCTGAACATCTTGGTGACCTCCTCTGCACTGGCTCCAACACTTCCATGTCCTTCCTGTGCTGGGGGCACACAGGATTCCAGGTGGGGTCTTAAGAAAAGTATGTTCTTTCCAACTCATTGCAATCCAGAGATGGACACAAGGCTAGGTGTTGAAGAAAAATAACAACTTGGAAATTGTTGGGCCATTTGGGTTCTTTCCAGAATGGTGTAGTCCAGAGAAATGGCTTTGAAAACTGATGAAAAGGAGCAGAACTTGCCTTTTGTAGAAGCGCTAAAACATCATGGAAAGCTGTAGGGTGTGATGCTTTGCAATTTACTGCAGTTGACAGAGACATACTGTGCAAAAAAAACCCCAAAACAAACAAAAAAAAAGCCTTTTGTGTTCGCAGTTTAGAGGTGTCTCCGAGATTCTGCTCACCTTTTAATCTGGTAAAATTTTTACCCTACTCTATTAGCTATAATGATATGATCTTTTATTTTTTTTCCCTGCAAATACAGAAATTTCAAAAATGAGCTATCATCTGAGTGAAAAGAGCATCAAATGACACTAGTGCTGAGTGGAAATAATTTTGAAAGGGCATAGCGTTTATATGTTACAATAAGAGCTGATTAAAAACAAGCAAACAAAACTCAAAACCCAGAAGCTGCAGAACAAATCTCAACCATCCAAACACACACAATTTGAACTGAATTGTGCTATATTTTGTTCCAAGTTGCATTTATATTACAAGAAAATGTATGATTCTCATCAGCCTTATTTGCTTCAGCTCTAGCATACTGGAATCTTGTGCATATTTGTCAGACCCCTCTGTAGCGCAAGGTTCAGAGAACTTGAGTCACATCTTATTTTCTATCCTGAAAGGACCAGTTTGATTGCATAATCAGTTGCCCTTCTTTGGCCATATAATAATTTGTGCAGAGAACATTGCATCACATGAAGTTTTAGAACACCTGTGGAATACTGCTTTGATAATAAATTTCTGGAGTGGGAGAGAAACTGATTTTTTCTATTAGCTTGTTTGTTATTGGGCACTTTGTGGCTTTATCTGCTGGCCACTGAAACTCCAGTGTATTGCTGCTGTTATCAAGGCTGTTCTGAAGGCTTTTAGGACACCTCTCTTGAGGCGGTTTTTGATAAGGAGCATCTCAGAGCCATGTCTTGGTAGTGTGCCCTAGTATCTGTGTTTTTATGGTGTATTGTTTTACACGTACAAATGACAAAGCTGTTGAGACAGAAGCTCTTTTGGGATGCAGATCTGGAACTAACAGAGTCGTTATTATTTCAGTGTATCTTAAATTCTTCTGTGCCCTTACACTCAAAATCTTTGCCCTATTCTTCAAAGTACCATTCCAGATACATTAAAATTTTGTCATTTTAAGTAGAAGTAGATGTATCAAAGAGTTGGATAATTCTATATACATTTTGTTTTTCATGGTAGGGAGAGTTTAGGAAGTTGTTATTGGAAAATTGAAGGTAATTTCATAGTGTGTGATCCGCGTTAGGACAACTTGTGGGAATCTACATCTGAACTGATCTTTGTTACCAGTTGCTTAGTTCTGTAAGATTCTCGTGACTTTCTTTATGATCACTAATTTCAAATTCCTTTCTAGTGTATGTTTTACCTCCTAAAAACTTCACTATGTTGTTATTCTCTGAAAATTATATGGTTGTTTAGTTAAGTCCAATGCAGTGAGATTAATTACATTATCAAGTTCATGTCTTCAAATAAACCCTCAGCATAATCAGGAAAAAATTAGAGAGGGATTTGACATTAGAGGACATAGTAGTTGTATGTATTCTACAGGCTGTTACCCCAGTTAGGTCTTCTGTGTTTCCATAGATCAGTAGAATGCTGTAGGAGATAAACACTTTTAATTGTATTGAGATTATATGATTGTGTGCAAGTTACCTGGTCCCAAGACACCTTTCGTGTTATTGGCTATTTAACAGTTACAGTTTAGGTGGGAAGGGGTTATTCTGGATGGTACTGCGGGTTTTCCTGATGTCATGGAGTTTGGCTTTAAAAGCTGTGCTGTTTTCCAGAGGTGGTGCTCAAGCCCAGCATTAATTTACTAGAAGCATGGTTGCAAATTTTCAAGTTCATTTGCATCTGCAAGTATGTCTGGCTTCCCACGTTGGGTAATCTGAAGAGCAGTTGAAACTAGTGTGGCTTTTAGTCCCTCTTACTGTTCATTTGTCTATATTCTTGCATTTTTGTGCCTCATTTGCTTACAATGACCTTAATTAAATGTGAAGCACACTATTAGCTCAGGGAATTGGACTTTTTGGCTTGGTTTTGCTTGCTGTTATGCTATTTTGCCAAAAGATGATTTGTACTCAGAGGGCCTGATCCTGGCATTAGTGACATAAAATTTGCTCTTAATTTGGTATTACCTTTTAGTTCAGTGATGTAGAATTGGGTTCTGTGTTTCCATCTGTACCTTGCAGGTTTAGTAACTGCCCTTAAAGAAGGTTAATCATATCTGTTAGAAACAAATAAGATGATCTGTACTGATTTAGAAGTTAAGCAAATAGCAATGCGCTTTGCCCGCTGAAAATGAGGAGAATTTGTTTGAGTTACCAGCGCAGGGTTTGGTTTGTTGTTTTTTGTTTTATTTTGTTGACTACTCTTTTTCTCCCTAACTTTCTAATATTTTTAACAATATTCTTTTGATTAAGTGTAGAACTGGAGCTCTGCCGTTACAAATAGATTTTTTTCCTCTGATGCCATCATTTTAAGGATCACAGTTTCACAATGCTTGCAGCAACCTTGTATTTTTCTGTCTGTTCGTGACAAACCAGCTACTGTACGTTCATATAGAGCAGTACAGTCCTTGCCACTGGCAGTCTCTCTGTGACAGAGAGCCTGTAGGCTGACATAAAGTGCAGCCTGTTGTGAACTGCTAAGTGGGAGTCTGCCAAAAACTCAGCAGACAGAACTAATTGGGGAGAAGAAGGATTTTTGTGCCCTCATCTCTCCCTCTTCAATTTTTTTTACAAGACGGATATTGTTAAAGTAACTTGTTTATGTAAGATTTGTCTGCCTCTATTTTCTCATTGCATGAATCATTTTTTAACTTCAAGTCTTGCACCGCAGGTCACTGAGCACTTCCACATGGCGGCTGGCACAGGACCAAACTCGAGACACGCAACTCATCACAGTTGATGAAAAATTGGTAAGGGTTTTCTACTGCGTACTGCCATGATACAGCCTTGAGGGCTATTTCTGCACAATAGGCACTCAGTATGGTGTTCTGTGTTCTTCTAGGAAAGCCATATAAATGTGAGCTACAAAGCAACAACGGTCCTTGATACATTTTTGAAAGTGAAACATTAGTATGTGAAGGGGATAAGGCATCCAAAGTGTTAAGCAATATAAAATAATGAGTAACTTGTTTATTGTTATTGTGTTATGGCCAGGGACCAGTAGGAGCTGTAATTTAAAATGTTTGCTCTTTTTGAAATTGGGCAGGGTTTTTTTTTTGTTTTGTTTTTTTTTTTATGTTACAAAGAATTTGCAAACTTCCTGAAATTATCTTCATGAGGATCCATATTACCAAAGAAATTGGGTATAGAAGCGTCATGAAAGGTTACTGCTACTATGCACATATACTCCAGCTTTTGAATATGCATGAAGGTTAGATTACAACTAGGAGCAAATGCATAACATTCTTCTGCTAATCAGTAGCAGATCAGAAATTTGGCAATCTTTTCTTGCAAGTTCTTCCATAATGTGTGGTCTGTTACTCTAGATGCAACCTGACACTTATGTTTACATTATTCAATAGTATAATTTTTGTAAGACTTGTGGGGGGAATGCGTCACAGCAACAACATGCCTCTCATTGGTTTTCATATCAGTTCTGCATCTTCAGGAAAACAAATCCTCATCCTATGTACCAGGCAGTTCATCTTGTATGTGCTTTCTTCTATCCCTGAAGCTACATTTACTACCTAAGGAATGTTTGGGTTTCGTATTTATAAACTGAACATTGGTAATGATAACTCCAAGTTGAGACAGCTGAACTTTAACAGGCTGTTGAAAAAAAAATGCACCTACTGTAACTACTCTTTAGGGCATTTTTTTGTTAAATTTTTTTTCATGCTTTGTAGTGAAAATAACAGCAATAATCTACTCAGAAAAAAAAAAAAAACAAACAAAAAATCCAGTTCTTTCATAAACTTTTTTCCTGCATTTAAAAGCTGATAGTATAATTTTAGGTTTAAAAAATGAGGGAAAAAACCCATCAGTATTCTAGTGAACTTGATTATATTGCTAATCTAGTTGTGTAACAGGATTCAGGAAATTTCAGTTAATGTGTAAGAGTTCATGTGTCGCTGTGTACATGCGATCAACCAAGTCAATACACTTTCGCTTCCCTAAACAAATTACATATTGTGTTTGATTATTGGGTCCTTTAACATACAAAAAAAAATAGAAACAAAGGTTTTGCAGTGCATGAATTTACAGTATCATGTTTCCAACTTCTGACCTCAGGTGATGGGTACATAGATCTGAAAGAGACTATGTTGTGCAGAAGGCATATAAAATACTCTTCTGCCTTGTATTTAAATGGACATTTTCCTAGGTTTGGGTTGTACATTAGCCTGTCTAGCTGTGAGAGTTTATAATTCCATTTGAGTTTAAATGATAATAATTTGGAAGATAATATTCTGTTCTCTTAGTGTTAATGATTTTTAACTGAAGTGGGTATTTCTAATGTCATCATATGTTCTCATCAAATTAAGAACTTGCAGGGTGGGTTTTTTTTTCAGATGTCATAGTAGTGGTCATATAATAATTATATTTTATTTTTATACGTACAATGTATCTAAATGATTGTTTTGTCCTCAGGTCTTTCAAACCTTAGGCTATGTGTCTGACTAAATATCATTTTCCTGGGGGTCTGGGTTGATGAAAAGCTCCACATGAGCCTGCAGTGTCTGCATGCAGCTGACCAAGTCCTGTGCTGCAGAAAGAGCAGTGTGGATACCAGGGCAAGGGAAGGGATTCTGCCCCTCTCCTCAGACCCCACCTGCAATCCTGTGTGCAGTTCTGGATCCCTCAGCACAGGAAGGACATGGAACTGTTGGAGCCAGTGCAGAGGAGGCCACCAAGATGCTGAGAGGGCTGCAGCAGCTCTGCTGTGAGGACAGGCTGAGAGAGCTGGGACTCTTCAGCCTGCAGAAGAGAAGGCTTCCAGGAGACCTTAGAGTAGCCTTCGAGGATCTGAAGGGGGCCTACAGGAAGGCTGGGGAGGGACTATTGACAAGGTCTGGGAATGGCAGGACAAAGGGCAATGGGTTTGAAGTAGCAGAGGGAAGATTTAGACTGGATGTTAGGAGTAAGTTGTTTGCAGTGAAGGTGGTGAGACACTGGCACAGGTTGCCCAGGGAGGTTGTGGACCGTAGAAGCAAAGGATGTGATCAAAGATCACATTTGGTGCTTCTGTGCTCCACAACCTCCTTGGAGGTGTTCAAGGCCAGGTTGGATGAGGCCTTGAGTGACCTGTCCTAGTGGGAGGTGTCCCTGCCTATGGCAGGGGGTTGGAACTGGATGATCCTTGAGGTCCCTTCCAACCTCCCCATTCTATGAGTCCCTAAATATTGTGCCTGTAGGTGGGCATTCTAGATGCATGTTAGGGCCTGAAGCTGCAGAATGATAAAAAATTAGAATATTATTTAAAATTTTTCGTTTGTAGCTTTAATTAAGTTTTTTGAGAAGTTTCCATAATGCACAAAATAGACAATAATTGATACTCTATTAATGAGCAAAAATGAATATGCCATTATCAAAAATCTTCACAAGATATTCAGTGTAATTTTCAGCTTTCAGGATAAGGAGAAGATCTCTAGACGTGTTAAACCTCATGCAAAAGTAGACTACTGCATGAACTCATTTCAGCTTGTTGCAGTATGTTTCTGAGTTTAAAGTAGGATTAATTATATTAAAACTAACATAACCCATTAAAAGTAATGTAACCCATGAATTACCTGCTTTTTAGATAATGCAAATTGTGATTAAACTGTATTCTAGAGGCTGTTGCATAGCTTTTAATTAAAAAAGATTCCTCCTCTTCTGTTACTACCAGATATATGTATCTCATTATTAGAAGTCATGAGACCCTATTTCAATGAACTAATTTGTTTTTCCGTACCTTTTTTTGGCTTGGTGGTTTGTTTTTTTTTTTAAGCTTGGCACCAACCTTAGAGGTGTTTTTCGCATCCACACTAGTAAGAAGAAGGAAGAACAACTGGAAGCTGTGATATACTTACTCTTGTTTGCCATGCTCCTCTTGTAATTTGTTTTGAAACTGTACTCTTCTGTGAGTTATGTTTACAAGGCTAGAAGAGTAACACTGTGAATATTGAAAACTTCTAACTGCATGTTGTAATTGAATTAATCTGTCTATTCCGAGTGCTTTTGTAGCCCTTGTATTCCTGTGTGTACACTCATATGCTACAACTTAGCAAAAGGATTCCTTTGAATTATCTGGAGTCCCATTTGGTGTTGTAAGTACTAAAATATTCCTTGTCTAGGGAAACACAAATGAAATAGGAGGGGAAAGAGCATTCTGACATTCAGTTGTTAAGCAGTCATTCATCACCTTCTTAACTGCAGCACTGTTGAATGCAACAACAGAAACACAGGTTCTAATGAAATAGTAGAAAATAGAATACTTTAGACCACATAATTTTTTCATATTAGGTAAAAAATGAGACTCCTAAATATACAAGGAGTTAAATGCTTACCTTGTGCAGAACACATCCAAGAAATCATTCATCTCAGTTACAAGTTGTTTGCAGTGAGTTTTGAATAAAGTAACTTTTAGCAAACAGTTAAATTTGTAGAAAACAACATACAAAGTGAAGACATCTAACCAGAAACAGAGTTCTTGCATCACATTTTGAATTGCTGACCACCAATTAGGTTATATTCCAATAGTCTGGACAAATAGCTGTATGAATACTACTCTGTCGAGACCTCACTTGAAGTAGGAAATTGGGCTATAGAGGACAAAAACTCTGGGCAGCAAACCTTGCTGAGGTAATGTTCCAAATTATTAACTGTTCATGGCTATGCCATGATACAGTTTCCATCTTCATCAATATAAAAATCTTCATAGCTTTGCCTAAAATGGGCATTTGAAGTGTTTTAAAGTACTCTGATTTGTTTTAGTCATTGTTCGTAAGTTGCATTAATATTGTTTGTTGTATCTAAAAGACATCCAGTTCAGCACATGTTCTCCAAATGCAGTGCTGGTAATGCTGCAGCATGGGTGTATACAGCAGCATGGAGTTTCTGCAGGCTAGGCACATTTGAGAAAGTTGCTGTTTACAAGTGTGAGGTACCCCCAAATGTTTAATAATAACAGGACTTTCGTAGTAGTTAAATAATACCAATAGTTGTAGAGTCGCAGAATCCGAGAATGATTGCTGTTGGAAGGGACCTGAAAGATAGTCCAGTTCCAACTCTCCTGCCATGGGTGGGGACAGCTGCCACTCCATCAGGTTGCTGAAAGCTCCATCCAACCCATCCTTGAACACCTGTAGGGAGGTGGTGTCCACAACTTACCTGGGCAACTTGCTCTCTGTTGTCCCCCATCCTCACAGTAAATGATTTCTTCCAAATACCTAATCTAGATCTACTCTTGTTCTGTTTAAAACCATTACCCCTTGTCCTGTGACTACCATCTCTAATAAAGAGTCCCTCCCTGTCTTTCCTGTAGGTGCCCTGTATGTACAGGAAGGCTGCTCTAAGGTCTTCTTGGAGCATTCACATCTTTAGACTGAAGAACTCCCAATGGTCTCAGCTTGCCCTCATAGGTGAGGAGTTCCAACTGCTTGATCATCTAGATGAGCCCCCTCTGGATGAACTCCCAACAGATTCATTGCCCTTCTTATGCTGGGCCCCTACAGCTAAACACAGTACTACAGCTTGTGTCTCACAAGAGCAGAGCAGAGGGCTAGAATCACTGCCTTTGACCTGCTGTCCATACTTCTCTTGATGCAGCCCAGGGAGCAATGAGCTTTCTGGGCTGCAGGCAAACATTGGAGACCCATACCCAGTTTTTCATTCATCTGTATTTCCAAGTCCTTCTGCTTAGGGCTGCACACCATCCCATCATCCTCCAGCTTGTATTTGTCCTTGAGTTTGGCTGCACCTATGTGCACTTGGCGTTGTTGAACAGCATGAGGTTTGCATGGGCCCACTTCTCAAACCTGTCATAATCCCTCTGGCAGGAATCCCTTCCATCCAACGTATCAGCCACACTACACAGCTTTGTGTGGTCAGCAGACTTACTGAAGGTGCACTCAACATTGCCAAGACAAGATGTTAACCAGCACCAGTCACAATACAAATCCCCAAGGAGAGCCACTTGTCACTGGTCTCCACCAGAGAGAGGTATTGTAGGAATGTTTTAAAATTAAAACAACTGCCACAAAATATCCTTTGCATCTGTAAAGCAGAATTTTCCACTGATGATGTGTATGTTGTAACTCACAGCAAAAATTGCTGCAAGAGCAGTTGGGTTTGGTCACTGGGGAGATGTGAGATATACATAAATGTAGTTAAGAATCAGACATCTCAATTTTTACTCTTTATCAGCCCACGATGCAATAGAGCAAATTGCTACACAGAATCAAGCATTCAAGGGCCTTGTTATGAAGTGCAACTGAAATGGTACTGATCATAGAATCAGGATGCTTAGGTTGGAAAAGACCTTAGAGGTCATCTACTACAGCGTCCCCACTGTGGGCAGGGACATCTCTCAGCTAGACATGACTGCTGAAGGCCCCATCCAGCCTGGCCTTCAACACTGCCAGAGTCTCACCACCCTCATACCGAAGAACTTCTACCTAAGACTCAGTCCAAACCTACTCTCACTCAGCTTCAGACCGTTTCATCATGTCCAACTAGCTGCCCTTGTGTAAACTCTTGTCTAGTAAAACTGCTGAAGTAGTTTTTGCGGCGTTGTGAGATGGTGAGGGATGGACGCTATTACAGACATGATAGTCTCAAATTTCAATAGCATTGTAGTTAGACTATCATGTCTGTAATAGTGTCCATTTTTCAGCACCTGTCCTGAAATGTTTGTTTTGTCTATAATATTAATTAACCTTTTCTTTTATTTTTTTTTTCAGTAATGGTTCAGAGCTGAATCTCAGCAGAGGGCCGCTTTGCTTTTGATCATAGTCAAAGTCTGCATTACTCACTGAAGATAACTTGTGTGCACTAGACTGGGCACAGAAAATCTGAACCTCCTTTTGAGGATGAGCAGTTCATACTATTCAGATGATCTTCAAAAGGAGCAGTAGATGCTACATACTGCAGCAGCCTAGGCCAAAGTGGATCAATAAGTGCACTCCACCAGTGAGGGAAAGGCTGTGGATCTTGTTTACCTAGACTTCATTAAAGCTTCTGACTCTGTTTCCCACAGCATTCTCCTGCTGCTTGTGGCTTGCATGGATGTATTCCTCACTGTGTAAAAGAGCAGTCTGGACAGCTGAGCCCAGGGAGTGGTGGTGAATGGAGTTAAACCTATTTGATGGCCAGTCACAAGCAGTATTCCCCAGGGCTCAGTTTGTTATATTTACCAATGATCTGGATAAGGGCACTGAATGCACCCTCAGTAAGGTTTCAGACAGCACTGAGATGGACAGAAGTCTGCTTCCTGGTGGAAAGGCTCAACAGAGGAGTCTGGACAGACTCAGTGGGTTCACACCTATTTTTTAAGGTTCAACAAGGCCAAGTGCTGGCCACATGTGGACCACATGGTTGTCACAACAACCCTGTGGTTAAATACTACGGGCTTAGGGGAGAGTGTCTGGAAAGTTGCCTGGTAGAAAACGACCTGGAGTTGTTAATTGGTAGTGAGCTGAATATGAGCCAACAGTGTGCCTAGGTGGCCAAGAAGGCCAACATCATCGTGGCTTATATTAGAAATAGTATGGCCAGGACAAGGGGGAGTGATCATCCCCTCAAGTATCACGTTCAGTTCTGGGCCTTTCACTGTGAGAAAGGCATTGAGCTGCTGGACAAAGAAGGATAGTGAAGCTGCTGAAGGGTCTAAGGTACATGTCCTGTGAGGATCAGCAAAGGGAACTGAAGAGGAGGCTGAGGGAAGACCTTCTTGCTCTCTACAGCTACCTGAAAGGAGGTGGTAGCAAGGTGGATGTTGGTTGTTTTCCCAAGTAGAAAGTGACAGGGTGAGAGGAGACCAATGGAGGTTCAGAGTCGATAATTAGCAAAAATAATTAATGAGAGGAGTTGTCTCGTGTCAGAACAGGTTGCCCAGGGAAGTATGTGGAATCATCATCCCTGGAGATGTAGACATGGCATGGCCATATTTTAGTCATGGAATCATAGAATCAACCAGGCTAGAAGAGACCTCCAAGCTCAACCAGCCCAACCTATCCCCCAGCCCTAGCCAATCAACCAGGCCATGGCACTAAGTGCCCCAGCCAGGCTTTGCTCCACCACCTGCTTGGGCAGCCCATTCCAATGCCAGTCACTCTCCCTGTCAAGAACTTCCTCCTAACATCCAGGCTAGCCCTCTCCTGGCACAACTTGAGGCTGTGTCCCCATGGGATTCTGAGTTAGGTCATGAGCCCGCAGATGGTAGCCTCGCGCCAATGGCTGCTCAGCCAAGCGCATGACACACCAGGGGTCTGCAGTTCCTCTCGTACTGAGCAGGATTGCTCTTGCAGCAGCACATCATCAGTAGGGTAAAACTAACCTGTCTCACGATGGTGGTGGGCTTCACAGTTACCAGTTGTATTTTATGATGTACTTTAAAGTTCTTTTATAGAATCATAGAATGGTAAGGTTGGAAGG
>VWZE01022968.1:18373-28462 GCA_013396675.1 Eubucco bourcierii | reverse complement strand
TGTCTGTCTGTCTGTCTGTCTGTCTGTCTGTCTGACCTCCAGGGTACCAGTGGGTACCTAACAGACTCTGCTTTATCCTTGACTGCTCAGATCCCAAGGCTGCACCTACGGATGTTAGGATCAGAGTGTTAAACAGCACTGCCATTGCTCTGACCTGGACACGAGTGCACCTGGACACCATCCAGGGCCAGCTCAAGGAGTACAGAGTGAGCAAAAAACAACCCCCTCTTGACACTATTAATCCAGCTAACCTCCTCACCAGCTAAGGTGGCCCCAGCAACAGAGCTGCTTGTGATGGGGGTGACAGAAAACTCTCCTCTGGCCATTGTGCTCCTTCTGCAGGCCACAGGGGCTGAGCTCTGCTCTGGAGCAAAGCACCAAAAGAGTTTTGAGCACAAGGCTCAAAGGGCCTCAGTTTTGCTCTTTGTGATGCCTGGATGGGGATGACAGAAAACTCTCCTGTGACCATTGTGCTCCTTCTGCAGGCCACAGGGGCTGAGCTCTGCTCTGGAGCAAAGCACCAAAAGAGTTTTGAGCACAAGGCTCAAAGGGCCTCAGTTTTGCTCTTTGTGATGCCTGGATGGGGATGACAGAAAACTCTCCTGTGACCATTGTGCTCCTTCTGCAGGCCACAGGGGCTGAGCTCTGCTCTGGAGCAAAGCACCAAAAGAGTTTTGAGCACAAGGCTCAAAGGGCCTCAGTTTTGCTCTTTGTGATGCCTGGATGGGGATGACAGAAAACTCTCCTGTGACCATTGTGCTCCTTCTGCAGGCCACAGGGGCTGAGCTCTGCTCTGGAGCAAAGCACCAAAAGTGTTTTGAGCACAAGGCTCAAAGAGCCTCGGTTTTGCTCTTTGTGATGCTTGGATGGGGCTGGGGACATTTCTTGTTTCTCTCCCTGGGCTTGGTTCTGGGCTGACTCTTTCCAGTGCCTCCCTCCAGGATCTGGGGTGCTCAGGTAAAGCAAATGGAGCTGTCCTTATGCACCCAGAGGAGGGTTTGGGGTGCTCCTGCCTATGCAGTGAGGCTCTCCTGACTTTAGAGCTGCCCATTGTGGGCTGGCTGGGTCTAGGGTGAGGGTGTAGGAAATGACCTCAGATAGGTACAGCCAGGTTAGTTTTTTTGTGTCATCCCCAAAGTGCC
The DNA here is from genome assembly GCA_013396675.1 of Eubucco bourcierii. Lineage (NCBI taxonomy): Eukaryota > Metazoa > Chordata > Aves > Piciformes > Ramphastidae > Eubucco > Eubucco bourcierii. The sequence goes on along the minus strand of VWZE01022968.1, from coordinate 27,320 downwards.
TACATCACCTTGTAGTGAGCACCAAGCCCTGCAAAGCCTGAACCCGATGGTTTGTACTAACCAGCAACTAAAGCCAGCATGGATCCTCTTAGTAACTTCACTCCTAAGGTGAAATTTCTGGGTAAAAGAAGTGGTGCTGTGACAGATTCTGCTCAGAACAAGCAGAAATCTGGACCAAAGCTCCTTCTATCAGCATTTAAACCGTTCCCAAAAGCCTGTGTCCTGCCACTTCTGATAACATTTCAAATCCAATAATCCTCTGGGCACACAGAAAGCTCCCTGGGTGCTGCTGAGGGTTCCCCCCCACACACCTCCTCCTCCTTCCTTTCCTCTCTCCTCTGTCATTCTCTGGTTCTCTTTTCTTGAATGAAGCTTATTTCTGCATGAAATAAGATTTCCACTCAGGGTTTTGAATGGGAAGGATTTCCAAGTTCAGGCTTTTTCCTTTGTGCCTGGATGTGTCCCACCTTGCCCAGCACTAATTCTGGGGAGAAAGGGAGAACCACTCCGAGTTCAGCAGCCAGGGATAGCTCTTTGTAACCTGAGATTTGCTTTTTGACCTCCACTTAGCACTTAACCCCGCCATGCTCAGTCTATTTTACTCACCTGCCTTGCTGACTAAAGGTGTGGGGAGGGGGATGGGGATGTGGAGCATCATTAATGGCTTTAAAAAGTCTTCTGCAAAGCCCAAACTTTTGCTACGCTTTGTTAATAAAACAAAAAGATAAAAACCCCAACTGAAACCAACAACTCCACTGCACTTAAATGGGGTTGAAAAGAAAAGAAAAGAAAGGAAGGGGGGAAAAAAAAAAAAAAAAGCTTCACTTGCCATGCATGTTTCTTGAAGGCCTATTTCTGGAGAGACAGTAGTTTGCTGAAGAACCTGTGGGTCTCCAAAAAACGGCAGTATGTGAGTTTTCCTGGAGACAGAAACCGGGGCATAGTGTCCCGGCTGTTTCCTTACAGCAACTACAAGCTTGAGATGGTTGTAACCAACGGGAGAGGAGATGGGCCACGAAGTGAAGTGAAAGAGTTCCCCACACCAGAAGGAGGTACGTTCCTGGTGGGGGGATGGGGTGGTATGTGCAGGTGCTCGTCCACCAGCCCTGGGGTGTGGGGGAGGTTTGAGTGGTTTGGCTCTGCAGGGCGAAGCAGGAGCTGGAGTGTGTGGTGGGAGAGGTTTGGGAGGTTCATCTCTTCAAACCAGAGCAGGAGCTGCAGTGTGTGGTGGGAGAGGTTTGGGAGGTTCATCTCCAAGCCAGAGCAGGAGCTGCAGTGTGTGGTGGGAGAGGTTTGGGAGGTTCATCTCTTCAAACCAGAGCAGGAGCTGCAGTGTGTGGTGGGAGAGGTTTGGGAGGTTCATCTCTTCAAACCAGAGCAGGAGCTGGAGTGTGTGGTGGGAGAGGTTTGGGAGGTTCATCTCTTCAAACCAGAGCAGGAATTGGAGTGTGTGGTGGGAGAGGTTTGGGAGGTTCATCTCCAAACCAGAGCAGGAGCTGCAGTGTGTGGTAGGAGAGGTTTGAGGGGTTCAGCTCTGCAGGGTGAAGCAGGAGCTGGAGTGTGTGGTGGGAGAGGTTTGAGAGGTTCAGCTCTTCAAACCAGAGCAGGAGCTGGAGGGTGTGGTGGGAGAGGTTTGAGAGGTTCAGCTCTGCAGGTCAGAGCAGGAGCTGTAGCATGTGGTAGGAAATGTTTGGGGGGTTCAGCTCTGTACAGCAGAGCAGGAGCTGTAGCATGTGGTAGGAAATGTTTGGGGGGTTCAGCTCTGTACAGCAGAGCAGGATCTGTAGCATGTGGTGTGAGATATTTGGATGGTTCAGCCCTGCACAGCAGAGCAGAAGCTGTTGTATGTGGTGGGAGAGGTTTGGGGGGTTCAGCTGTCTAGAGCAGAGCAGAAGGTGTAGCATGTGGTAGGAAATGTTTGGGGGGTTCAGCTGTCTAGGGGAGAGCAGGAACTGTAGCATGTGGTGTGAGATTTTTAGGGGGGTCAGCTCTGGGCAGCAGAGCAGGAGCTGTACTGTGTGTTGGCAGAGGTTTGAGCAGTTCAGCTCTGCAGAGCAGACCGTGAGCTGCACTGCTCTGCGGCAGAGCCAGGATGCTGCTGGGGAGATGTGCCAAGGGATGACTTTGAGCTGAGCCTGGGCAGCATCACTGTCACAAGGCAGAGCTGCCTGCCTTTGTCACCCTGGGGCAGGTGACATCTCTGCAGCTACACCTGAAGTCCTGGCACTGTCTCATCAGTCTGAAAATCTCCTCCAGGTACTTTGAGCACTTCAGTGAGTAGCTCTTAGGCTGAGCAAGATAATCATAGAACGCTTTGGGTTGGAAGGGACCTTAATGAGCAAAATAAACTGTGGCAAAACCACCAGAGACACAGCACCATGTCACAAAACCTCAAAGGGACCCTCAAAGGTCATTTTGTCCAACCCCCCTGCAGTCAGCAGGCACATCTCCAACTAGATCAGGTTGCTCAGGACTCCCTCCAGTTTAACCTTGAATGTCTCCAGGGCTGGGGCCTCCACTACATCTGTACTCCAGTGTCCTTCCTTTGCTGCTTGACCTGCAAACATCAGCGTGCTGTGGGTCAGTGGAATGGGAGCAAAGACATTCCCTGTGCTCAGGAAAAGGCAGGAAAAACCTCTGGGAGATCCAAGTGCTCCTTGTTCAGGAAGGATGTCACCAGCAACCCTGTCAGATTTTCAAGGCAAGAGCATCTGTTTCTTCTTGTTTCCAGAGCTGGTCTCAAGGATGAACTTGAGATCTTCATTTCCTTGCTGTCACAGGAGCTATTTATGGACACACCAAGAACTTTTTTTTCCTTTGTTGAAACTGCACTTTCAGGGGTTGGCAATGAACCTTGCTAGGGCACAGATGGCTTTGGCACAGCCTGTTGGGAAAATGCAAGAGAGAAGAGGGCTCTAAGCAAATCCTCTCCCAACACAAAATGCTAGGGAGGGAGCCTTCCTCTTTCTCCTCCTCCTGCTGAACAAAACCAGCACCTCTCAGACCTGTCTCCTTCTTCCTTATTATTTCCTTGGATGCTGTCACCATTCCCTGTGGAATTTCAGTTGATCAGCCATGGTTAAGTTTGTTTAAAAAGGAAAGACTGTGCTGCAGGGGGCTGGGTGGTGGTGGGATTTGTTTTTCCTGCAAGCAAGGCATGGAGCAGTTGGGGTTCTATGCATTTGGAGTGGCCATATGCATTTGGAGTGGCCATATGCATCTAGGGTACCAATACATCTAGGGTACCAATGTATTTAGGGTAGCTATGGGCATTTGGGGTACCAATATATTTAAGGTAGCTATGGGCATCTGGGGTAGCTATACATTCAGAGTGGCTAGGGGCATCTGGGGTAGCTATACATTTAGGGTAGCTATAGACATGTGGGGTATCAATACATTTAGGGTAGCTATAGGCACTTGGGTATCAATATATTTAAGGTAGCTATAGGTACTTGTGTATCAATATATTTAGGGTAGCTATAGGCATTTGGGATATCAATATATTTAGGGTAGCTATAGGCATTTGGGGTATCAATATATTTAGGGTAGCTATAGGCATTTGGGATATCAATATACTTAGGGTAGCTATAGGCATTTGGGCTATATGTATGTTTATGGTAGCTATAGGCATTTGGGATGTCAATACATTTAGAGTAGCTATAGGCACTTGGGTATCAATACATTTAGAGCAGCTATAGGCACTTGAGTATCAATACATTTAGGGTAGCTATAGGTACTTGGGGATCAATATATTTAGGGTAGCTATAGGTACTTGGGGATCAATATATTTAGGGTAGCTATAGGTACTTGGGGATCAATATATTTAGGGTAGCTATAGGTACTTGGGGATCAATATATTTAGGGTAGCTATAGGTACTTGGGGATCAATATATTTAGGGTAGCTATAGGTACTTGGGGATCAATATATTTAGGGTAGCTATAGGTACTTGGGGATCAATATATTTAGGGTAGCTATAGGTACTTGGGGATCAATATATTTAGGGTAGCTATAGGTACTTGGGGATCAATATATTTAGGGTAGCTATAGGTACTTGGGGATCAATATATTTAGGGTAGCTATAGGTACTTGGGGATCAATATATTTAGGGTAGCTATAGGTACTTGGGGATCAATATATTTAGGGTAGCTATAGGTACTTGGGGATCAATATATTTAGGGTAGCTATAGGTACTTGGGGATCAATATATTTAGGGTAGCTATAGGTACTTGGGGATCAATATATTTAGGGTAGCTATAGGTACTTGGGGATCAATATATTTAGGGTAGCTATAGGTACTTGGGGATCAATATATTTAGGGTAGCTATAGGTACTTGGGGATCAATATATTTAGGGTAGCTATAGGTACTTGGGGATCAATATATTTAGGGTAGCTATAGGTACTTGGGGATCAATATATTTAGGGTAGCTATAGGTACTTGGGGATCAATATATTTAGGGTAGCTATAGGTACTTGGGGATCAATATATTTAGGGTAGCTATAGGTACTTGGGGATCAATATATTTAGGGTAGCTATAGGTACTTGGGGATCAATATATTTAGGGTAGCTATAGGTACTTGGGGATCAATATATTTAGGGTAGCTATAGGTACTTGGGGATCAATATATTTAGGGTAGCTATAGGTACTTGGGGATCAATATATTTAGGGTAGCTATAGGTACTTGGGGATCAATATATTTAGGGTAGCTATAGGTACTTGGGGATCAATATATTTAGGGTAGCTATAGGTACTTGGGGATCAATATATTTAGGGTAGCTATAGGTACTTGGGGATCAATATATTTAGGGTAGCTATAGGTACTTGGGGATCAATATATTTAGGGTAGCTATAGGTACTTGGGGATCAATATATTTAGGGTAGCTATAGGTACTTGGGGATCAATATATTTAGGGTAGCTATAGGTACTTGGGGATCAATATATTTAGGGTAGCTATAGGTACTTGGGGATCAATATATTTAGGGTAGCTATAGGTACTTGGGGATCAATATATTTAGGGTAGCTATAGGTACTTGGGGATCAATATATTTAGGGTAGCTATAGGTACTTGGGGATCAATATATTTAGGGTAGCTATAGGTACTTGGGGATCAATATATTTAGGGTAGCTATAGGTACTTGGGGATCAATATATTTAGGGTAGCTATAGGTACTTGGGGATCAATATATTTAGGGTAGCTATAGGTACTTGGGGATCAATATATTTAGGGTAGCTATAGGTACTTGGGGATCAATATATTTAGGGTAGCTATAGGTACTTGGGGATCAATATATTTAGGGTAGCTATAGGTACTTGGGGATCAATATATTTAGGGTAGCTATAGGTACTTGGGGATCAATATATTTAGGGTAGCTATAGGTACTTGGGGATCAATATATTTAGGGTAGCTATAGGTACTTGGGGATCAATATATTTAGGGTAGCTATAGGTACTTGGGGATCAATATATTTAGGGTAGCTATAGGTACTTGGGGATCAATATATTTAGGGTAGCTATAGGTACTTGGGGATCAATATATTTAGGGTAGCTATAGGTACTTGGGGATCAATATATTTAGGGTAGCTATAGGCATTTGGGGTATCAATATATTTAGTGTAGCTAGAGGCACTTGAGTATCAATACATTTAGGGTAGCTATAGGTACTTGGGATATCAATATATTTAGGGTAGCTATAGGTACTTGGGTATCAATATATTTAGGGTAGCTATAGGCATTTGGGGTATCAATATNATACATTTAGAGCAGCTATAGGCACTTGGGTATCAATACATTTAGAGCAGCTATAGGCACTTGGGTGTCAATACATTTAGAGCAGCTATAGGCACTTGGGTATCAATACATTTAGAGCAGCTATAGGCACTTGGGTGTCAATACATTTAGAGCAGCTATAGGCACTTGGGTATCAATACATTTAGAGCAGCTATAGGCACTTGGGTGTCAATACATTTAGAGCAGCTATAGGCACTTGGGTATCAATACATTTAGAGCAGCTATAGGCACTTGGGTGTCAATACATTTAGAGCAGCTATAGGCACTTGGGTATCAATACATTTAGAGCAGCTATAGGCACTTGGGTGTCAATACATTTAGAGCAGCTATAGGCACTTGGGTGTCAATACATTTAGAGCAGCTATAGGCACTTGGGTATCAATACATTTAGAGCAGCTATAGGCACTTGGGTGTCAATACATTTAGAGTAGCTATAGGCACTTGGGTGTCAATACATTTAGGGTAACTATGGTCATTTAGGGACCGAGTGATGTTCTGCACAACTGCTGGGTAAAGCCCAAATCAATCCCTGAGCTCTCAGAGGACAGAGCCAAGTTCTTCCCTTAGTTAAGATGCCACAATTAGGAGGAAACCAAGAGAATCATTTAATGCAAGGTGTAACTCCCTCCTTCCTTTACTAGTGGTGATACTAAGCAGCCACACCCTGGGATAGAGAGCACCCTGGGCATGCACGAGCTCCCCCTTAGATATCTCTGATAACCCCTCCCTGGGGTAAGGAGCACCCAGGGCATGCACCAGCTCCCCCTTAGATATCTCTGATAACCCCTCCCTGGGGTAAGGAGCACCCAGGGCATGCACCAGCTCCCCCTTAGATATCTCTGATAACCCCTCCCTGGGGTAAGGCGCACCCTGGGCATGCACGAGCTCCCCCTTAGATATCTCTGATAACCCCTCCCTGGGGTAAGGAGCACCCTGGGCATGCACCAGCTCCCCCTTAGATATCTCTGATAACCCCTCCCTGGGGTAAGGAGCACCCAGGGCATGCACCAGCTCCCCCTTAGATATCTCTGATAACCCCTCCCTGGGGTAGGGAGCACCCAGGGCATGCACCAGCTCCCCCTTAGATATCTCTGATAACCCCTCCCTGGGGTAAGGAGCACCCAGGGCATGCACCAGCTCCCCCTTAGATATCTCTGATAACCCCTCCCTGGGGTAAGGAGCACCCAGGGCATGCACCAGCTCCTCCTTATCTCTGGATATTGATAACCCAAAGATGCTTTGCTTTAAGAGGATCCACTGCACTATTTTTCACAGCTCTAACAGCTCCACAGCTGAGCTGTAAGCACTGGGCTGAATGAGGAGTTGGAAACAAGCCCAGCAAAGCCTGTGCACACCACAGAGAAGTGGGACCTGCACCGTGTCACATCTCTGCTCCTTGGCTGTCACATCCTTCGTGGGTGAGGACAGCAGTACCCAGCCAGGCAGCACAACATGAACAGGGCAACTGTCTCCAGGGCAGGGGCTGCATGGCAGAGCTGCTCTGCTTTCTGCTGCTGCAAACCCTGGGGCTGGTGCATGGGTTCTGGCACAGAGTCTTGTTCAGCCACTCTCTGAGCCGTGTGTGTGTGTGGGTGGTGTTGTGTTGTCTCTGGGTGTTGAGACACTGAGTGTCCTGAGCATGCCCCTCAGCCTGGAGGGCACACACACTGTGGGAGGTATGTTACCTTGTGTGTTTTTGTTCTTTTCCCTCTTTCCCTCTCCTTCCTGGCCCCATCCTCCTCCCAAGTGCCCAGCTCCCCCAGGTATTTAAGAATCCGACAACCCAATCTGGAAACCATCAATCTGGAATGGGATCACCCAGAGCATCCCAACGGAGTCCTCACAGGATACAACCTTAGATACCAAGCCTGTACGTTCCACTTTCTCTTCTTGCTGATAATAATTAGTCACTTTCTCCTCTTAGTGGTAATAATGAAGTCATTAAGTACTCTTGCTCCCTGCTAATTACCTCGTCACCTAGCACAGGCAGCTCCCTGTGAGGAACTGGAGGCTTTCACCACGAGATGAGACATGCTGGGGTTGATCCTGCAGCAGTGCTGGGCAGCTCCAGTTAACCAGGGAAGGTGGTGGGTGCTCAGCAGTTCTCCAGACTTGCCCACTGAAGGGAAAGGAGGCTGAGCCCTGATTTAGCAAGACCTTCAAGCACAGTCTGAGGAGTTTAGGTGCTCTGTGAAACACAAGCTCCCCGCTGGGGAACAGTGCAGCACCACACTGCAGAGCTCAGCGCATTGCTTGAGGTTGTATAACCTTCTCTGAGAGCTTGGCACTTGTGCTCTTGGCCTTCCTTGACCACTTTTACAACCCTGAATGGCCCTGCTAGCTGATGCCCACGGAATCCATGGGCTCACAAGTCACCAGGCACCCTCAGTGAAGTCTGTTTACCAGCAGCTGCAGTTCTGAGCATGTGTGGCCCTGCAGTGACTGCAGCTTGGTCCTGGGGGCAAGGTGATGAGGTAGAGGACACAAACTGCTTCTGAAACAAGGCTGAAGCCACCCAAACCTGCCTTTCCTCCCCAGTTAATGGATCCAAAACTGGCAGAACTCTGGTAGAGAACCTCTCTCCCAATCAGACAAGGTTCACCCTGCAGAGGACAGACCCCATCTCACGCTACCGCTTCTTCCTGCGTGCACGGACCCAGGTGGGAGAAGGAGAAGCCATAGTGGAGGAGTCACCAGCCCTGCTGAACGAAGGTAGGTGAGCAGCAGCAGCTCCTGGCTCTGCTGAGGGCTTTGGAGGGGGTGATGAACTCTGGATCAGCCCAAAAATGCAGGTCAGAGAGTCAGGTGGTTTGCAGAGCAACCAGTACAAGGCACTACCTGGTGCATGGCTACTATGTGCTGCATGGATGGATGGATGGATAGAAGAGGAGATGGATGGATAGAAGAGGAGATGGATGGAGAGATGGATAGGAAGAGAAATGGGTGGAGAGATGGATAGAAGGAGAGATGGGTGGATAGAAGGAGAGGTGGACAGGAGAGAAGGAGAGGTGGGTGGAGAGATGTATAGAAGGAGAGATGAGTGCATAGAAGGATGGATGGATAGAAAGAGAGATGGATAGAAGGAGAGGAGGAGAGGTGGGTGGAGAGATGGATAGAAGGAGAGGTGGGTGGGGAGAGGGATAGGAGGAGAGGCGGGT